>WSFP011475921.1:0-16979 GCA_009831015.1 Picea engelmannii
GCATCCAAAGAAGCGACATCCTTGCAAGAACAAACAAAACAAGAGTCCCAAACCCTCTCGACCAACTCCTAGTCCCAGTGGTGATAAAGGAACTAAATTGAAAGGCAAGAAGATTGAAAGACATTGTAATTTTTGTGTGTGAGATGGTCATCTAGAGTCTAAACGTTTCAAGAAGATGGAAGCCTTAGAAGCAACAATGAATAAGCACAACTTCGATCTTGATCCTCCTTCTGACTCTTCACATGGTCATGCACTTTTTGCTTATGGTTTTTCCTTCAGTGCAACATCTACTTCTAATGAGTGGCTTATTAACTCTAGAGCATCTTATCATATAGCTAAAGATAAAGCCATCTTTTTTGCTCTTAATGAAGGTAACACCAAACAAATATTTGTTGGTGATGATAGATCTCTTAGCGTTGTAGGGTCTAGAATAGTTCAGCTAGATGATGGTCATTTTAATGATGTATTGTATTCAAGTCTTTCCTATAAATTTCTGTTAGTATATCAAATCACTCATTAAGGTGAAGGTAAAATAGTAGAATTTTCACCTCACCAAGTTGTAATCAAAGATTTAAAGATCCTAAGCATGTCCTAGCAACTGGGATTGTTGATGATATTAAAGGATAAAGCCATCTTTTATGCTCTTAATTAATGTAACAACAAACAAACATTTGTTGGTGATGATAGATCTCTTAGTGTAGGGTCTAAAACAGTTCAGCTAGATGATGGCCATTTTAATGATGTATTATGTGGTACAAGTCTTTCTTGTTGATGTTTTGTAACATCGGGGAGGTATTCTCACATTGGCCTTGGTGTCGGGCATGTGGGAACCTTTGTTCGCACTCACATTGCATTTTTATTTTGTGAAAACCCCCTTTTGATGGAGTTGGGGCTTGGAAATGTTATTGTTGGGGCTTGGCACCCACTTGAAGGAATAAGCAATTCTAATTTAATTTTGAGTTTAGTAGGTGCTTCTAAACTCACTTTTAGACTCCTATGAAAGGAGAGGCAATGTGAAGAGGCACCACACATCTTATTTTGTCATCATGTGTTTGCCATGAGTGAGTGAGCACTCTTGCCAAAGGGGATTGCGGAGGAAAATTTCAGCAAGGAGGATCTTCACTTTGGCAAATCTGGTCTAAGGTTTTTGGTATTTCTTTTCTTCTTGATTTTTCTGCCAAGGAGGAGGAGTCGCACGTGTGAAAGAGAGGAGGAGAGGCCGCACGTGTGAAGAATTTTAGGTCGTACAGCACATTAATTGCAGGTCGTACAGCCGCAGCACGACAACCGCACGTGCGAGTTGCAGCGCTGACACGGCCGTACAGCGTGACGTAAGCCAGGTATAGCTGTGACGTCAACAGGGTACAACAAATTTCTAAGTTGGAAGATTTTCCAGAATTTTGTTGAGTTTGTAATCTTGCTGAGAGGACTGTTTTTTTCCTCGGGATCCTCAATCTGAAAAATAATTTTGAATAATTTTTGTGTCTCATGTGCATGGATGATTTCTCTCTGATCTTTGTGCTTCCGCTATAATTTTCTGTCATAATTTCAGTGTAAAATTATTCAGTGATAACAGCCCTAGCTTAATATTTGAGGTCACTTAGAAGTAATTTTCAGATCTGAAATTGAATGCATTGAATGCTTAAAATTTGACAGTATTAGAGCATAGGCTCTGGAGACAGGTCATCTTCTTGAGACACAAGTTGTTGCAGATTTGTTGCTGCAAATTTGTGTTCTTGTTCAAGACTGGACACAATGGTGGGCACTCTTAGAGTTGAGGACAAGTTGGAGGGGGCCACAAATTTCCAAACCTGGAAGGCTAGGATTCTTTTGCTCTTGGAAGAGAATGATATCAAAGATTACATTGAGATGGTGATTCTAGATCCTAACGATGCACAGGAATTGGCAGCTCATAAGAAGAAGGAAGTGAAGGCCAAGCGGGTGTTGTTAGATTCTGTGAAGGATCACTTGATTCCTCATATTTCCGAAAAGAAGACAGCTAAGGAGATGTATGATGCTTTGTGGGCTTGTACCAAAGCGGGAATACAAACCGGAAGTTGATTTTGAGGCATAAGCTCCGATCAATCGAGATGTCCAAATCAGTTGCTAGCTACCTCATGAGGATCACTCAGATTCGTGATCAGCTTGTAACCATTGGTGAGGCAGTTGATGACACAGAGTTGGTGAATGTGGCATTGAATGGTTTTCCCGGGTCTTGGGAACCATTTGTGCAGGGGATTTGTGCACAAGAGAAGATGCCACCATTTGACAGAATGTGTATCGACTACATCCAGGAGGAGGCTCGGATAGAGTCCAGGAACAAGCAAAGAGGTAATGATGATGAGAATCAGGCCCCTAGTTGCTCATGCTAGGAAGGGCAAAGGAAAAGGTTCCACAGAGAGAGAAGCATCTCCATAGCAGTGGAGGAAGAAGGACCTTAGCAAGGTCAAGTGCTTTGCTTGTCATAAGCACGGCCACTATGCTTCACAATGTCCACAGCAGAAGAAAGGGAAAGGGAACAGCAAGCATCAACAGCAGAGGTGGATGAGGTTGCAGACAGGCTTCAGAGGGAGTTCTTATTGGTCTCTTCCCTTTCTGGAACACTTTCCGACAGTGGGACTTGGTTGGTGGATAGTGAAGTTTCTCGTCATATGACATGATCACAGGAATCACTCACCAGTTTGTTAGAGGAGGAACCAAGATTGCAAGTGCAGCGTGGTGATAATGCCAAGTATGCAGTCAAGGGAGTTCGAACAGCTTTGTTTCAGCTGGAGCCCAGAAAGCCTCTCAGGATGAGTGATGTGTTGTATGTGCCGGGGTTGAAGAATAACCTACTTTCTATCTCTGCCATGGAGAATAGAGGGTATGCAGTGGCATTCTCAAGTGGACAGGTTCTTGCATGGCCGAGAGGATTGAGCATTGACTTAGTAGGGGTCATTGATGTTCGTGATGGTAGTCTTTATAGGTTGGCAAGACAGCCAGCGCAGGGCTTGGTACATGACAGTGATAGTCTATGCGAGCTTTGGCACAGAAGATTGGGGCACTTGCATTACAGAGATTTTCCAGTGCTGAAGAGAATGGTTACAAGTCTTCCAGAGTTTGGAGCAGAGCACCAAGGTGTATGCAGGGGTTGTGCACTTGGAAAGAATGCCAAGGCCGCTTTTCCGAGCAGTGATAGTAGGTCCAAGGGGATCTTGGATCTAGTAGATTCAGGTGTGTGTGGACCGATGTCAGCTCCATCTTCGAGTTACTTGTACTATGTAACCTTCATAGATGATTATTCCAGGAGGACATGGATCTTCTTCATGAAGACCAAGGATGGGGTCTTAAGTCGATTCAAGGAGTTCCAGGCTCAGGTGGAGAATCAAACAAGGAAGAAGATCAAGGTCTTGAGGTCAAATAACGGGGGCGAGTATACCTCCAACGACTTCAGAGATTACTGCAAGGAGGCAAGGATCACGAGGGAGATGACAGTGTCTTTCAACCCACAGCAAAATGGGGTTGCGGAGAGGAAGAATCGGACCATAGTTGAGGCTGCCAGGGCAATGTTGCATGACCAAGATCTACCTATGTTGCTTTGGGCAAAGTCGCATAACATGGCAATCTATGTTCAGAACAGGAATCCTCATAGGATCTTGGAGGACAAGACTCCTGAGGAGGCATTCACAGGAGTGACACCAGAGATAGAGCATTTGAGGATCTTTGGTTGTCCAGTTTACATCCATGTTCCTAAGGAGAAGAGGACGAAGTTAGAACCTTCTGGGAGGAAGGGCGTATTTGTAGATTTTTGAGGAACTAGAAGGTTGCCCAACAGGTTTGTCTTTGACCTCTTTTTGGGCTCTAAGTTTACTCAAACAAATATGTCCTTGTTGTTGTTTGAGGACAGCAAACAAGCCTGAAATTTTCTGCTAAGAAATTTGCCTTCAAACTAATGGTTATATGTTCTTTTAAGGTGCCCTTGCAAGTGTTTTAGCCACTGAATGTTAACACATGCAAACCTTAAAACAATATAGCACTCCTCTAGGATCTTTACAAGCTCCTACAACTGATTTAAACACTAAGCATACATGATAAATGAACATAAGTATTTTTGGTCAACATGACCCTGAATAAAACCCCCCCAGGGAAAACCAGTTTAGAATGAAAGTATATATATGTGATGTTTCAAGCATGGAAAACAAGAAGTAAGCAAATACAATGGAACCTGTACACTTTGCAAGCTCCTCTCAAGCTATACAAGCAAGCTCCTCGAATAATGCACCCAAGAAGTGTGCCCTTCCCTTCCTTGACCAAGCTAGACCACCAATGCGCCCTTGACCTTTCCTTTAGTTGTTTGAGAAACACTTGCATGCAAATCTTCGTTTGAGTGCTATCTCAAACCTCTACCAATCAGATCTGCAAAAGTTCAACTCCATCATGTGCATGCAAGCTAGAGCCCTCTCTCCTCAAGAGCACCCTCCACCAAGCATGAACACACAACCACAAATAAATGAAGCCCTAAGTCTTATTGCACCTTCCATGAATGAAGGCGCCAAAGCTAGCCTCACCCAATGCTTCCATTCCCATCCCTTTGATCCTCTCCAAACTCTCCAAGTGAACAAAACAAGAATGAATGCCCCTCTCTCCCCTTGCGCCCTTCTTTAGCCATCCTTAGCCAAACCTAGAAATCGATGGCCAAGATCATCTCTTGCCATCTCTGATCAATGGGTGAGATCTTCTCACAAGTATCTAACTTAGAAACCCACTTTTGGTTAAGTTTTCTAAGTTTTCCTCATGTTCTTTAATTCACCCACAGAGTGAATTAATATTCACTTTTGACTTAAATCTCCTAAGTCAAAGTGAAATTAGAACATAACGGTAAAGTACAAGGGTCTAATCATTTCCCTCTTGTGGTTAGAGAGACACAACCACAAGGGGACCACTTCCCAAGGCACCCCAAAACTCAACACTCCCTCTTACCAAGGAAAGTGTTTCTCACCAAGCCCATCTTGTCTCTGAAGTAGAGACACTTGCCACTTGGCAAGGCCTTGGTGAGAATGCCTGCCACCTGCTCATCAATTGGAATATACTGAAGCTGAACTGTCCCACGCTAAACCCAATCTCCGATGAAGTGATACATGATCTCAATATCCTTCGACCTGTCATGAAACACTGGATTCTCAGAGAGTTTGATACAACTTTGATTATCACAGTGAATGACAATCGGAGGCAACTCCTAACCAAATAAACCAACCAGCAAATTACGAAGCCAAAGGGCCTCGTGACTGGCCTGACTGGTTGCCATGTACTCTGCCTCGGCCGAACTCAAAGCAACCGACTTTTGCTTCTGGCTAAACCAGGAAACAACTCCTAATCCCAAGCCAAAGCAACACCCAAAGGTGCTCTTCCTATCAATAGCACATCCTGCCCAATCTGAGTCTATGTAGCCAACCAAACTGACTCCATCCTCTCTGACATAGTCCAAACCAAAATCCACTAAACCTGCTATGTACCTCAAAACATCTTTTGCCCCAATCTAGTGAACACTCCTAGGCTCCACCATAAACTGGCTGAGAGTGTTCACGGCAAAACAAATATTTGGTCTGGTGTTGACCAAATACATCAAAGAACCTATCATCTGCCAGTATCTCGTAGCATCCACCAACTGGGAATTTGAAGCACTGAGCTTCTTCCAGTTGGTGACCATAGGTGTAGACATGGGCCTGTAGTCCTCCATCTGAAACCTGGTCAAGATGTTTGCAGCATACTTCCCCTGCCCCAGAAAGATATGACCCTCCTCCTGCCAAACCTCCATGCCCAAGAAATAGTGCAACAACCCGATGTCTGTCATCTCAAACTCTGATGCAAGACTCATCTTGCACTCGACTATGAGATGCTCTGCTCCTGTGATGAACAAGTCATCCACATACAGTATGAGAATAAGTGTATCCTCACCTCTAATGATATAGTAGAGGTTAGGATCTACCTCGCTCTTCTCAAACCCCATCTAAAGCAAATAAGCGTAAATACATGAATACCAAGCTCTTGGAGCTTGCTTCAGACCATACAGTGCCTTTCTCATAAGACACACATGAGAATCTCTCTCCATCACCTCAAAACCCTGTGGTTGCTCAATGTACACCCCCTCCTCAATAAAGCCATTCAGAAATGCGGTCTTTACATCCATCTGATGTATCCTCCAACCCATCTTTGTCGCTATGGTAATAATGCTCCGAATGGACGTGTATCTCGCAACTGGTGTGAATGTCTCATCATAATCAACTCCCTCTACCTGAGAGAATCCTCGCACCACAAATCGGGCCTTGTGTTTCTCTATGCTGCCATCTGCAACATACTTGGTCTTGTACAACCATCTGGAAGTCACAACTGACTTCCCCACTGGCCTCAGCACCACCTCCCATACATCATTGCGCATAATGGAATCATACTCCTCCAGCATGGCATCTCGCCAAACTTGTTGGTCAACTGCCTGCGCAAATGTCTCGGGCTCTGTATTTGTGATGCTCGTCACCATCGCCAAGTGGGACCAAAGCCTATCTAGTGCTCTGCTCTCTCTGAACAACCCCCTGAGCTCTCCAACATTCTCCTTGGCTTCCTTCAGAGTCTCCTGAAACCATCTCGGTTTCCTCTTCCCTAAGTAACCAAAGGAGAAGTGACATCTTCGCGCCCAAGAGTCTCAGCCTCAGATCTAATATCAACACTCTGAGATCCTGAAGCCTCTGCACCCTCTGCCTGAATACTCTGCAACTGTGAACCTGAAGTTGTGCGAGGTGACCCTGTCACCCCTGAAACTAGTGCACTCGACACTTGAGGTTGTGCCCCCTCTGATACATCAATCTGATGTCTTCAGGACCTCCTCGATACTATCTCTCGACTCAAGAGACCTCCTAAAAGCTCTACCCTCCTGGAATCTGACATCTCTACTCACCACCACTTTCCGTTGTGATGGAATGTAGATCTGGTAGGCCTTTGAGACCTCTGAGTAACCAACTAAGATCCCCTACTGGGTTGTGGGGTCTAGCTTTGTCCTATTCTCTAACAGGAATGAGAGTATGTCAAGCATCCAAAAATCCGAATATGCTCCACATAGGGTCGGCTACCAGTGAAGGCTTCCTCGGGAGTCTTCTTCCCCAAAATCCTGTGGGGACTCCTGCTCCACAGATAAACTGCAACAGCACTCGCCTCAGCCCAAAGGTATAAAGGCAAAGTCTGATCATGCAGCATAGATCTCGTTGCCCCTGTAATGGCCATGTTCTTCCTCTCGGCAACCCCGTCTCCTGGGGGTTGTAAGGTACGGTGATCTGTCTTTTGATCCCTGCCTGGGAACAGAAGTCTACAAACTCTGTGGAGGCATACTCACCTCCATTGTCTGACTGCAAGACCTTGATCCTTTGTCCTGTCTGGTTCTCCACAAGAGCTCTGAACTCTTGGAACCTCTTGAAGACCTCGCTCTTGGCCTTCAGGAAATAGATCCAAGTCTTCCTGGAGTGGTCATCTATGAATGTGAGACAGTACACACAACCACTCAAGGACGCACGCTCTTGGCCTTCAGGAAATAGATCCAAGTCTTCCTGGAGTGGTCATCTATGAATGTGAGACAGTACACACAACCACTCAAGGACGCACGAGACATGGGCCCACACACATCTGTGTGTACTAAATCCAGTACCCCAGCTGACCTGTTGTCACTGCTAGGAAAAGAAACCTTGGTAAACTTACCAAGCGCACACCCTCTGCACACATCCTGATTCTCTAAGCTGAACTGTGGCACTCCTGTCACAGGCTCTCTCAGCCCTCCAAGAGCCCCATGATGAAGGTGAGCCATCCTCCGATGCCAAAACTCACATAACTGACTGTTGTCGCTACTCGTTGCCAAAGCATGCAGGCGCTAAAAAAACAATCTGTATAGTTTACCATCCCTCACTCCAATCACATGCGTTGAGGTGAGACGAGACCCCTTAGGGTGTATGAGGACCGTTGTCCCTCTAAAGGACACCTCAAGACCCTTGTCCTGAAGGGTGGAAACTAATATTAGATTCTTCTTAAACCCAGGGACATATAACACATCCCTGAACGAAATGGGTGGCATACTCTCCCTCTGAAAAGTAATTGTGCCACGCCCAACCACCCTGACTATGATGTCATCACCAAGCAAATCCATCCTGACCTCAGGATCTCTAAGATCAGTGAAGTGCTCTATCACACCTGTCATATGGCTCGAAGCCCCACTGTCTATGTACCAGATGTTGGGTGTCATCTCAACTGAAGTGCAACAAATAAGGAAGGTACACTCCCTCTCAAACTGTGCCTGAAACTCCTCCTCATCTGCTTTAGTTGTTGTACCACTCGACTTCTTCTTCCTGTTGGGACACTGTCCAGCATAGTGCCCCATCTTCTTACAAGCAAAGCACTTCACTTTGTTCATATCTCTCTTCAGCCCATTGCAACTCCCTCCATGTGGCTTGGCCCCCATCTTGGGACCCTATCGAGCACCCTTGTCGACCTTCTTCTTGCCCTTTGACCAAAGAGCAAGAACCTCATCACCCTCAGATATTCGTTGTTGTCCTCAAGACCCAAAGTTGTCCTCCTGTATGAAAACATCCCAAAGTCTCTCCCAAGTAGGCATGACCTCTCGAGCAACAATGACTCGTACAAATGAACCCCAAGGTTTGGAAAAGTTGTTTAAAGTTGTCCTCACCATAAAGTCCAAATCCACAATCTCTCTGAACGCTGTTAACTCATCTTTGATCTGAGTAAATCTACCAAGGTATGAAGTGACCGACTCTGACTTGAGCATATGAATGCCCTTGAGCTTCTCCTGCAGAACCATCTTTCGGTTCTGGTTGGGACTCTGGTAAAGCTTGCACAAGGATACCCATATCTCAAATGCATAGTCTTTACCAGTCAAGTGGGGTATGACGTGGTCTCTCACCGCATCACAAATAGTCCTCTTTGCCTTGTTGTTCCTCTTCCTGAACTCTGCCACCAACACGAAAGCAGTGACAAGAGGAACAACAACGGGAGCCTGAACTATATCCCATAGTTCAATATCCTCCAAGACAAAGATCAGCCTGGTCTTCCAAGGGGACCAGTTGCTAGCTCTGGCTAGCCTATCCTCTGCCCTCATCTGAGACACCAACATGGTTGTCCACTGAAACTCAAACTGATGCTAAACTGCAAGAGAAATCAGCCTCGACACTTGACACACAAGCGTGAAATAAGGCTGTCCAAAACTGTCCAAAAATCTGCCAACTGTATGCTAGAAAATCAGCCAACTCTTAGCCACCAAGGCTCTGATACCATGTAGATTTTTGAGGAACTCAAAGCCTCCCCAACAACTTTATCTTTGACCTCTTGTTGGGCTCTAAGTTTACTCAAACAAATCTGTCCTTGTTGTTGTTTTAGGACAGCAAAAAGGTCTGAAATTTTCTGCCAAGAAATCTACCTTTAAACTGATGGTTATATGCTCTTTTAAGGTGCCCTTGCAAGTGTTTTAGTCACTGAATGTTAACACATGCAAACCTTAAAACAATATAGCACTCCTCTAGGATCTTTATAAGCTCTTACAACTGATTTAAACACTAAGCATACATAATAAATGAACACAAGTATTTTTGGTCAACATGATCCTAGATAACCCCCCCCCGGGGAAAACCAGTTTAGAATGAAAGTATATATATGTGATGTTTCAAGCATGGAAAACAACAAGTAAGCAAATACAATGGAGCCTGTACACTTTGCAATCTCCTCTCAAGCTATGCAAGCAAGCTCCTCAAAGAATGCGCCCAAGAAGTGCACCCTTCCCTTCCTTGACCAAGCTAGACCACCAATGCGCCCTTGACCTTTCCTTTGGCTGTTTGAGAAACCCTTGCATGCAAATCTCCGTTTGAATGCTATCTCAAACCTCTACCTATCAGATCTGCAAAAGCTCAACTCCATCATGTGCCTGCAAGCTAGCGCCCTCTCTCCTCAAGTGCGCCCTCCACCAAACATGAACACACACCACAAATAAATGAAGCCCTAAGCCTCCTTGCGCCCTCCATGAATGAAGGCCCCTAAGCTAGCCTCACCCAATGCTTCCATTCTCATCCCTTTGATCTTCTCCAAACTCTCCAAGTGAACAAAACAAGAATGATTACCTCTCTTGCCCCTTGCGCCCTTCTTTAGCCATCCTTAGCCAAACCTAGAGATTGATGGCCAAGATCATCTCTTGCCATCTCTAATCAATGGGTGAGATCTTCTCACAAGTATCTCACTTAGAAACCCACTTTTGGTTAAGTTTCCTAAGTTTGCCTCATGTCCTTTAATTCACCCACAAAGTGAATTAATAGTCACTTTTGACTTAAATCTCCTAAGTCAAAGTGAAATTAGAACATAAAGGTAAAGTACAAGGGTCTAATCATTTCCCTCTTGTGGTTAGAGAGACACAACCACAAGGGGACCACTTCCCAAGGTACCCCAAAACTCAACAGTGTTTGTGGGATACAACAAGACTTCGAAGGCCTACCGGATCTACATTCCAGGACAGCAATAGATTGAGCTTAGCAAGGATGTCAAATTTGAGGAGTTGGCTTTCAGGAGATCCCAAGAGACAACAGCGTTGACAGATGGTGAGGAGCATGGCTCTGAAAGTTGAGGAGAGTACAGGTCCGTCCAGTACAGGGGTTCAGCCTTCAAACCATGAGGAGTCAGAGGAGGCAGTGGATCCAATGGACCCTCCTAGTGACAAGGAGACGAGGCCTAGAAGGCTTCAAGATACTTTGAGAGATGTGGAGAAGCATGTGGCACCCAGGGTCACTTTCAGGGAGCGCAGGTCTCTACAGAGGTTTTCAAGCTATGTGGAGCTTATGAGTAGCATCATTGATTCTGAGCCTTCCAGTTTTCAGGAGGCAACAGGCCAACAGGTTTGGAAGGACGCCATGATGAAGGAGTATTAGTCCATCATGAAGAATGATGTGTGGGACATAGTTCTGAGACCAGATGAGAAGTCTGTGATGACTTCCAAGTGGATCTATGCATGTTGCAGACGGTAACATCGAGAAGCACAAGACGAGGTTCGTGGAGAGAGGGTTCTCCTAGAAATGTTGAAATATTGTAACTGCAAAGAGTATTCTATTTATTATTCATTAGATCAATCCCCTTTTGTGGATTGATCATGTCGAGGATTGTAATTGACCAAATCACCTTTTGCGGATTCGTCAAACCCTAATTGTATTATGCAAATTAAGAAGTCGACCCCCAGGCAATTTAAAGTGGTTTTAACCACTCAGAAGAAAAGTCGGCCCTGCCCAACGAAGAGACACCTTTTTGGCACCTGCCAGTTTGTATAAATAAAGGAAGCCAGCACCTCATTTGTTCACTCACTCAGCTCACTCATCTAGTGCGCAAGTTTGAAGGAAGTTGTAGTTACCAGTTGTCGGAAGGAGGAGGAGAGAGAGGCGCATTGCTTAGTAGAGGATATTCTCTAGTGTTTGATTTATTGCCTTGGCATTGTATTGGCTATCTATATTAAGGAAGTTTTTGCTGGGTTTTCTTCCCCGTGAGGGTTTCCCAGGATAAATGTTGTGTATCTTGTGATTGTGTTTCTCTCAGTGATCCTATCTATGCTGTGGTTATCTAGTAAATTGAAAAGAAACCTAATAATAGCTTAAACCTTAACATGGTTTCAGAGCTAAGCTGAAGAGAGCATCTTTCACTGGATTAAGAAAAACGTCATTGTTGTCGTACAAGAAAATTAGGGCTTTCTTGAAGAGGAATTTCAGCCCAAAAGTCATCTAGAAAAGTGTGCCCTAGCCTAGGGAACTCATTGGCACCTTCAGCGCACCTTTTCAGTGGATAGAACTCCCAGAAAGTGAAACCCTAGTTTTCACCGATACCAGAAGCACCAGTCCAGAAATCCGTTGGTCAAGTTTGAAGGGGCAAAATTTGGATTTTCTGAAATCCAACTGCACCAGGCTACTCACCTCAGCCAAGCGCACCTCTTGGTAAGTTCAAAATTAAATTCTGAGCATTTTCATTTTTTGGTCATTTTCCTAGCTCCAGGTAAAAATGTCTGCAAGCACTAAGCTTGTTGACAAGCTAGAAGGTGTGGAAAACTTTTGTGCCTGAAAGTATAGGATTGCACTCATTCTTGAAGAGAATGACCTAGCAAGATTCATTAAAGAAGATGTACCAGAACCTGTCGATGTTGCTGCTAAAGCAAAACACCAAAAGGACACAGTTAGAGCCAAAAGAATCATTACAGATTCTATTAAAGATCACTTGATTCCTCAAGTGGCTTCAAAGAAGACTCCAAAAGGAATGTTTGATGCCCTAACCAAATTATATGAAGGAAGGAACATCAATTGAAAGATGAATCTAAGAACTCAACTCAAAAGTAGAAGGATGCAAAAAAGAGAAACAATTCAGGAATATTTCTCTAGAATATCACAATTCAAAGAAAAGCTAGAAGCAATTGAAGACACTATAGATGAAGACAAACTTATAATGATAGCCCTTAATCGTCTCACAAGACCTTGGAATACATTCATCCAAACTATTTGTGCCAGAAAGGAGAAACTACACTTTGACAGTCTTTGGGAAGAAAGTGTTCAAGAAGAAGCAAGAGTAGCTAACCGAGAAGCATTGCTATCAAGAGATGAAGATCAAGCCCTAGCTACTCATACTAAAGGAGGAAGAAAGAGGTCTTACTTCCAGAAAGAAACTCATAAAGAGTCTCACCCCCAAAACAAATTCATACATAAAGAATCCCACCCTCCAAGGAGATTCCAGAAGTTTCAGAAAGGTCAAAGAAGAGAAAAAAAATTATCATCCTACCAATGTTACCATTGTGACAAGATGGGACATATTGCTAAGAATTGTCCAACTAGACAAGAAGAATACAAGAAGAGAAACAAGAGGCACCATAGCCATGCAGTTGAAGATGAAGAGCCATCCACAAAGATGATAAAAGAACAGATTGAAGACTATGTCTTAATCTCTGCCCTCTCAGGATCAGTGTCACCTGGTGAGGACACTTGGCTCATAGATAGTGGGGCTTCCAAGCACATGACAGGTCAAAGAGACATTCTCTCTTGCCTTAAAGAAAAGAAGTTTCCCCAGAAAGTTACACTTGGAGATGATTATCAATACCCTATCAAAGGAGTAGGAGAATCAAATTACAAACTTGATTCAAGGACCCCAATGAAGATGAAGGATGTACTATATGTACAAGGTTTGACAAAGAACTTACTTTCTATCTCAGCTTTAGAGAAGAAAGGCTTCAAAGTTGCCTTCATAGATGGAGAAGTTTTTAAATGGCCCAAAGGAAAAACCATGGAAGAAGCAATTATTATTGGAAAAAAAGAAGGTGGCTTGTATAAGCTAAAGGGTCACTCAGAAGCAGCCTTGACTCATTCCATTGAGAATCCATGTGAACTTTGGCATAGAAGACTAGCTCACATCAACTACAAAGCATTACCATATGTAAGCAAGGCAGTCACAGGTCTACCAGAAGTCAAGGTTGACCATGAAGGTGTTTGCAACGAATGTGCACAAGGAAAGAACATCAAGAACCCTTTCCCGAAGAGAGACAGTAAAGCAGAAGGAGTCCTAGAGCTCATTCCCTCAGATATATGTGGCCCAATGCCATCAACCTCCATCAGTGGGTATGTATACTGTGTATCTTTTATTGATGACTATTCTCGCAAAACCTGGGTTTACTTTTTAAAATCAAAAGATGAAGTGTTCAGTAAATTCAAGGAATTCAAAGCCTTGATAGAGAATCTTTCTGAAAGAAAGATCAAGATGCTCAGCTCAGATAATGGAGGAGAATACACCTCAAAAGAGTTTGCAAACTTTTACAATGATGTCGTGATCAAGATGGAGCTCACCACTCTCTACAATCCTCAACAAAATGGTGTAGCAGAAAGAAAGAACAAAATTATAATGGAAGCAGCAAAAACAGCAGTATATGTACAAAACAGATTGTCCCATAGTACAATATTTGGCTGCCCAGTATTTGTACACGTTCCGAAAGAGAAGAGAACCAAGCTGGACCCTTCAGGAAAGAAGCCATCTCAAAATATTTGGTTGCCAAGTATTTGTACACGTTCCGAAAGAGAAGAGAACCAAATTGGACCCTTCAGGAAAGAAGGGAATATTTGTTGGATACTGTGAGGTCTCCAAGGCCTTCAAAGTTTATATAACAGGTTACCATCATATTGAGATCAGAAGGGATGTAACCTTTAATGAAGATGCAGCACTCAAGAAATCAAGAATATGCCAACTTGAAGAAGTATATGAAGAAGAACCTGTGGCTCCCAGAGTTGCAGAACCAGTAAGGGAAGTCATAACTTCCCCTGATGAGGAAATTCTAGAATATCGTGACATAATAGAATTTCAAGAACCTCCCCAGATGACGATCTCCCACAAGAGAAAGTCAGCCTGGGCAAGGGAACTTATTCAAGATGGAGAGAAGTATGGTGCCCCCAAGGAACCATAAGACAAGTGAAGAAACCCAAGCCATTCTCCAATTATATGGCTTTGATGTGTGATCTATTAGAGAAGGAGCCTACTTGCTTTGAAGAAGCTATTCAGAAGAAAGAATGGGCAGATGCCATGACAGAAGAATACCAATCCATTATAAAGAATGATGTATGGGAAATAGTTCCCAGACCGAAGAGCAAGGATGTGGTATCTTCCAAATGGCTTTTCAAAATAAAACATGTTGTTGATGGAAATATTCAGAAATATAAAGCAAGGTTTGTTGCTCATGGATTTTCTCAAAAAGAAGGCATTGATTATGAAGAAACGTTTGCTCCTGTAGCCAGATACACTTCAATCAGAACCATCATAGCTCTTGCAGCTAAGATGAAGTGGAAGTTACACCAGATGGACATGAAAACAGCTTTCTTGAATGGTGTCATTGACGAAGAAGTGTATAAAGAACAACCTCAAGGGTTTTGAGTTGAAGACAGAAAGACTCATGTCTGCAAGTTGAAAAAATATCTGTACGAATTGAAGCAAGCTCCTAGAGCTTGGTATGGAAGGATTGACAGTTTCCTGACGAGCTTGGGCTTTACCAAGAGTAAAGTTGATTCTAACCTTTACTTCAAGGTTATGAATGATGAGCATGTTATATTGTTGTTGTATGTGGATGACTTATTCTTAACTGAAGAAGAAAAGCTCATCACTGATTTTAAGAAGCAACTCGCTGCAGAATTTGAGATGAAAGACCTTGGCCTAATGTACTATTTCTTAGGTCTTGAGATCTGGCAGAGCCCAGAGAAGATGTTGTTGATGTTGCTGCTCTCTCTCTCTCCTGATGATGTTGTAGAATACCCTTCTTGTTAAGGGGAGTGTTGAAAAATTGTAACTGCAAAGAGTATTATATTTATTATTCATTTATTATTCATTAGATCAATCCCCTTTTGTCGATTGGTCATGTCGAGCATTGTTATTGACCAAATCCCCTTTTGCAGATTGGTCAAACCCTAATTGTATTATGCAAATTAAGAAGTCGGCCCCCAGGCAATTTAAAGTGGTTTTAACCACTCAGAAGACGAGTCGGCCCTGCCTATAGAAGAGACACCTTTTCAGCACTTGCCAGTTTGTATAAATAAAGGAAGCCAACGCCTCATTTGTTCACTCACTCAGCGCACTCATCTAGTGCGCAAGTTTGAAGGAAGTTGCAGTTACCAGTTGCCGGAAGAAGGAGGAGAGAGAGGTGCATTGCTTAGTAGAGGATATTCTCTAGTGTTTGGTTTATTGTCTTGGCATTGTATTGGCTATCTATATTAAGGAAGTTTTTGTTGGGTTTTCTTCCTCGTGAGAGTTTCCCAGGATAAATGTTGTGTATCTTGTGATTGTGTTTCTCTCAGTGATCATATCTATGCTATGGTTATCTAGTAAATTGAAAAGAAACCTAATAATAACTTAAACCTTAACAAGAAAGAGGGAGTGGACTATGAGGAGACTTTTGCTCCAGTCGCCAGGTATATCTCTATCAGGGTTGTTATTTCTCTTGCTTCGGTTATGGGGTGGAGGATACACCAGATGGATGTAAAGACAACATTCGTCAATGGTGTGATTGAGGAAGAGGTGTACACAAAGCAACCTCGGGGGGCTTTGAGGTACATGGGAGGGAGTCCCATGTTTGCAGGTTAAAGAAATCTTTGTACAGACTCAATAAGGCACCCAAGGCATGGTACTCGAGGATCAACAAGTATTTGCAGAGGATGGGCTTCAGTAAATCCCAACCTATATCTCATACATGTTGGTGAGGATCCTCTTATATTGGTGTTGTATGTTGATGATTTGTTCCTCACAGGAGCAGAGAAGCTGATTGTCAGTTGCAAGGGGGATTTGGCTTTGGAGTTCGAGATGAAGGATATTGAATTGATGCATTACTTCTTGGAATTGGAGGTGTGGCAGCACCCAAGCGAGATCTTCCTTGGATAGGGGAAATATGCAGTTGAGATACTTGTTAATATTATGGTAGCTGCGGGAGGTATTTACCTCCACGTGTGAACCTGACAAGAATAGGAGACTCCGGAAAGAAAGAGAAAACCCTAATGAGTTGGCTAATAACCCTAGAAGTCTTGTCGGCTCAAGAAGATAATTTATATTAGGTTATTAGCCTCCAAGAGAAGAAGTCGGCCAGAAATAATAATAATATACTGAATAGACACATATCCAAAAGGAGAAGTCGGCCCCAACAAATCTGGCAGAACCAGTATAAATACAGGGCGCCAATTCTCATTTGACAGCATCTCAGAATTGCAGTTCCCAGTTTGGTGCGCACTGCAGTTCCCAGTTTGGTGCGCACATGTGGAGGAGAGCTGCTGGTGCAGCTGCAGCAGCAACAAGTTTTCAGTATTGGCTTGACTATCTCTTGGCTAGGGTTTGGACTATCTGATCAGCTCTTTGTGATGCGCTATCCTTGGGGAAAGGTGCGCTACCCTTTGTTTGGCTATCTAGCCTAGGGTTTGCTTCCGGAG
>WSFP011475922.1:0-16978 GCA_009831015.1 Picea engelmannii
GCAACAACTACACAACAAATTGCATAGGGTGGGAATCAAAATGTTCAACTTCGAGAAGAGGACTCAACGAGTTTTTGTTAGGTTCGTTCACTCACAAACGTAACAACCTGTTACGTTAAGACGTTAAGAATGGGATGTTTTCTCGAATCAGTTCTTCAGTGGGAGTAACTCTTACTACCCTTAATGTAAGTTCAAATATCTTTAAACCTATGACAGTCATGGATATGTTTATTATTACGCTGAAAGGTGTACACCTATTGATAATGGACACATTTAATGATCTTTTAATCATAAATTTCAATCTTATGGTTATTAATTGAAGATGCTAACATATTCTTAGTCGTCCTTCCAAATCAATGAACTAGATCTTATGTTCATAACTTTCTAGCATTTTTAAAACCTTCCGTTAACCTAATTGCCACGTTCAAATAATTAACAAATTTAATTGAAATTATAAATTTACTCTACTATTAACTTTTTATTATTTTACAATATTAGATTCACATTTGTGTCACTTTTACTTATAACAACCACATAATTATAATCATTCATTTCATCTTTTCATATTCTTAGTTTCATTCTAAGAGCAATAACCGCATTCACCAACAACAAGTTAGCCACTATGCTAGTTAGTACTTTATAAATCTCTCCTTAAATTGCGATCTTTGAAAGACTATTTTCTCCTCATTTGAATAACAACTTACTTTTATAATTTTTTTATTCATTAAAAGTCTCTGGTGTAAATTTCTCATCACTATTAACTAATCTACCCATATTATCCTAGTTTTCTTTAGTGGCCTATGTCCAAAATTCTTTAAAATCTGCTTAGTAATAACTTTTTAAAACCATATACCATTTTGGAGCAATGTTCAATTATTTTGTTTTAATAATACAAATTACAAAAGTTGTTGCTAGAATGTTTACTATTATAAATATTTTTTTCTAGATTTTCTTTAATTTTTAAATATAAAAATTAATTAAAAAATAGTTTTTTTTAATTTTTAAATATAAAAAATATTACAATTCGAATATAGAGAAGATAAATATTTTTCTAAAAAATATGATTTTTTTTTTAATTTTAAATATAAAAAATCTTCCGCAAGGGTGTAGACGGATTGGCAAGTGCCGTGTAAATGGAAGGAAATTTGTAAAATGAAGTCTCATGTTTGATTCTCACCCGGATTTACTCATGCGTCATTCTTCACCAAGCGATTTATAGTGGTAGCCGATGGGGATCGACCACGCGAAACCGCTAGTTGCCGATTCCCCCAGTAAAAAACAAAAAAAGATAAAAAATCTTACAATTCAAATATAGAGAAGATAAATATCTTTCTTAAGTTTTCAAATTTTTTAAATATAAAAAAAATATTTATAATTAAAATATAGAGAAGATGAAACTTTTTAAATATAATTTTTTTTAATAGTTAAAATAGGCTTTAGCTAATGGTTCTACTTTTAGGAGTTTTGGTTGGAGTTGGACAATGTAAATCTGAATAAAATCTTAATTTCTATTATTTAAATTGCATTTCTGAATGCATAAATAAATTTAAATTATTGAAAAATTCTTGAAACACTTGAATTATACAAACTTAGGCACTCAAATCTGCTAATCCAACCATTCCTCACCTAATTTTTAACAAAATCGAACCAAAAAATAACCAAAAAAAAAAACTATTAAAACTTCTAGACTAAACTATTAAAATAAAATATGGAAAAGATGAAACTCTCAAATTTATATAACAATAACACAAATCCTACATAAAATGTAAATTTACAATACACCAAAAACAAATAACAAATGACAATCATCCAATTTTCACTTTACTTCGCGTGTAAGGGAATTTGAAATTACAGACCTGCTCCTACGTACCCATCGATCTGTGGGCCAACTATATAAATTGCTGTCTAATGCTATCGAAAAAAAGTACCTTTAATTTTTAAATCGAGGTTACACATTGGGTTTTGACCCAAATGAGATTCCATGCCGGCTGGATGCACATCAGATTCGACCCTAACTGCATGCTGCGGTTATATTTCTCTACTTAGTAAACAGACTGCGGCAACGCTGTTAAATTGACCGCTTAAACAACCACGTGGTTTCTCACGACCTCGATTAGATTGAACCTTGAAATTTGAAACCTTTACATCGGCGATAGTTATGAGCTCGACAGATTTCTCTCGGAACCCGAGGCTCTTGACGGTGCACCAAATTCCAATGGATGAAACATCCAACGGTGCACCCCCAACCAGGCTTGGAATTTCAAAATCATGAAGTCCGTTAAATTTGACGGTTTCGAACACGTTCTATTCGTTTTAACGAAGATGGTTGACGGTTATATAGAATTTTGAACTGTATTTGACGGGCAAATAGGTTCGTGACTGGCTATTTGCCCGTCAAATTCCATCCCTGCCTCCAACTGGCCTCGAATTTAACGTTTTACAGGACGTTTTTTTTTCTTTTAAGACATATTTGACAGGTAGATACTAAATTTACACGTCATCATTTATCAGTATGTAAAATTTGAACCAGTCATAATTTTTAGTAGGTATTTAACTTACTTAAGCTCTATTGTATAACCTACATGTTGTATTGTATAACTTACAGGAAACAAGGGAAGTTCGTTTTAAGAGTAAATGAAACAGTAAATAGAATTTGATGTTGCACATAAATTTCTCCTTAGATTGCAAGCTCTAAAAGATAAGCTTGAAATGTCATTTCTTTTTTATTTTAATTATTTTTATATTTTTTTTCATTAAAAGGTTTTTGGTTACAAATTTTTGTATATAAGAAAAAAAAAAAAGTACTTAAAACTTAAAATGACGGCAAAAAAACAAATGACCATATCAATTTTAACTTAGTTAAATTTGAAATTCTAAACCTGCGCCCAATAGCCTAAGGTTTGATCCCTGTCGGGCGTTTAAGGTTAGCCCTGTACATCAGCCTCATGATCCACCGGACGCGCTAACAACTACTGGCTTTTATGATCAGATAAGAAATGAGAGGTACTAATTTTGTTTCGGTAGAAACTGAATTTTCTTTCGGATGGATTCCAGAAATAAAATTTGCAGCAAAATGGAATAAAATTGGTAGAGGGTTTGAGAACATATACTGCGCCCATTGATGAGGATTTGGTGGAAGAGGCAATAAATGGGGTTACACTAGTTAAAATAGCGAGTCAGCCGGACTCAATAATGAGATGACGGTAAGGAACCCTTTGAAACTTTAAATGGCCATTTCAGTTCGAAAATACTCGGACTGTCGGGAAATTAAATCACATTACAGAGATCGCAGAATCCGGGTGTTAGCTAATTT
Source organism: Picea engelmannii (assembly GCA_009831015.1). Taxonomy (NCBI): domain Eukaryota; kingdom Viridiplantae; phylum Streptophyta; class Pinopsida; order Pinales; family Pinaceae; genus Picea; species Picea engelmannii. Next base: position 3,314 of record WSFP011475922.1, read on the forward strand.
TAACAGGTAGACGACATGGATTCCAACTAATTCGATACCAAAGATTTGATTGATTCTGATCCGGAAAAACTTATGCTACGACGTTATGAACAATCTGAAAATTGATTCGATGCTTTAATAGAGTACCAGGTACCTAAACTAGATCCTCCCTATCAGATAAAGAGGTACCTAAAATTGATCATCACTATGGTAGGTCACTCATGGTAAAACTTGGCTATGATATACCAGGGTTTATGAGGCTGTTTTTGCTTTAATGGTATTCAAACAGTGTATTCAGAGTGCTAATAATAGACATCAATATTTTAAAACACATCTTAGGTTCATAGTATCATTTAGCTGCTGATAATTGACATCGATAATTGATTCGACTATGGATTGGACTAAAAGTCATAGAGTGCACAGTTAAATATTTCATCGTGAACAGTTTTACAAAAATATGTACAATACTGGGAGAACGTGTTGTGAAAATATAGAACTGATTAAACAGAACAAAATTAGAGCTACAGATGAAGGAAAACGAAGATTCCACCTTGGCTTCGTCTTTTAGATAAAATTTCGATTGACATGTTGTGCAAATATGACGGTTCGGAGAAAATAGCTTGAGAATAAAGCTACATTCACAGCTCTGAGTATTAAAAACATAGCAAGCCAGGAAAAGTTTCTTTCCAATATGTACATTAGCAGTCCTTCCTCATGGGCACTCAAAGTTGAATTGGTCTAATATCGTTCCAGACGTCATGAAACTCGGTTCCATTAATTCCAAATTCTCCTTGCTGTGGCGTTGCAAAATCATTTTGAATGACCGGATGTTCATTCCACTGCCAAATATCATCCTCCCACAGAAACCCATAAACAACCTCGCTAGTCTCAGCGGCATAACCATACAAGGCAGCCGAATACAAAATATCCGGCATTGAATCTCCATCAACATCGCAGTGGTAATGGTTCATGATGATTCCAAGTTCATGAGGAGTAAAATGGTCTACGAAGAAGCCAAACTCTGCGCCAACATCGTCGTAATACGCGAAGTCTCCTCTATCATACACCGAACTGATCACTTCAGAATTCCCGTCAATCAATTCCACTTCTTCAGTTGAATCCATCTGATGAGAACTGCGCTTCTCATCGAACTGCCTGACCTCCTCGACCTGATTCACAGCATGGGTATTTTCTGGATTATTGTTGTTGTTATCCATATCATCGATCTTGTCAAGAAATTGCATTAGATCACTGTCATGCGCCAACGTGAATCCGCCATTGTTTCGCTTGGCGTCTGGCAAAGCCAACCCTCCATTCCAATACTCATCTCTCCCGCGCTTATTCTGATAGGCGGCCATCTGTGCAACGAAGTTCTGAGATTAAAACACAACACATACAACAGACAACCTTGATATGATAATCGCAAAGTGTTGGGTTTTTAGATTTTTCAACTTGTGATCCAGAAAACTTGTCTACAACTTATATGGTAAGCTAGTACTAGATGGATCACAAGAGATATCGCACGAGGTGAACGTTTTTCCCAACAAACCCCAATCCACCGCCTTTTTACATTCCTAAAACTTCGCCGATACGGCATTAGTAGGACCCACGTTACACGGCCCAAGCACGCAAATAACTTGGAAAAAGCAAAACATCATATTCTTCATTTCTAACTTCCGAATGAAACCAAGCACGCAAATAACGTGGAAAAACCACAACGTCATATTCTTCATTTCTAAATTCCTCATTTCATTTGGTAACTTCCTCATTTCATTTGGAACTTTTTTTTTTCCACGAGAAATTAACTCGATTTATATTAGAGATATAAATTATTTACATCACAAACAGCCATTACAATTCGTCCCGGAGACCCAGCCGGATTTGACCTCAAGACCTCCTCCCAACACTTGGAGAAAGGTACTTGTCATTACCAACCGCGCTGTCTCACGAGACAATTTTCATTTGGAACTTACACATTGGATCCTACCTCTCTGGATTTGAACCTAACCTATAAGGAATCATTTCATTTGGAACTTACAAGGAATCATTTCATTTCGAACTTACACTCTCTTGATTTGAACCTAACCTATAAGAAATCATTTCATTTCGAACTTACAAGGAATCATTTCATTTCGAACTTACACTCTCTCTTGATTTGAACCTAACTTATAAGAAATCATTTCATTTGGAACTTACACATTGTATCATATCTTTCTTGATTTGAACCTAATCTATAATTTTTAAGGAGAAAAACTTATGTTATTAATTATTAAATTTACTTCTATTTTTACAATTATATATTTAAAAAATACTTTCAACTTTTTTCCATCATCATTTATTTATTTTAAATCAAAATCCATAATATATCTAATCAAAGTTTTTGTTATTTATTTATAAATTTTTAAATATATTTATACATTAAAAATTATATATATATATATATATATATATATATTTCTTTTTTACATTTAAAAATAGTTTCAAAGTTCCTACCACCCATAAAGATCATCGTTGATTTATTTTAAATCAAGGTCCATGGTATATCTACATATATATATATGTTTTCTTTTACATTTAAAAATAGTTTCAAAGTTCCTCGCACGCATAAAGATCATCGTTGATTTATTTTAAATCAAGGTCCATGGTATATCTATGATTAGTTTCAAAGCTCTTGCTACCAGTAAAGGTCCTTCGTGTATTTCAAATTGCGGTTCATGGTACATCTATGATGAATCAATTTGAATAAATCAAGGTCCATGGTATATCTATGATTAGTTTCAAAGCTCTTGATACCAATAAAGGTCCTTTGTGTATTTTAAATTGCGGTGCATGGTACATCTATGATGAATCCATTTTAAGGAAGGAAGAACCTTAAATGACAACCATTTGATAAAGTATTAAAATACATTATTAATTCAGACGTACAATTTCATATCAATAAATCTAGATTGTTGTTATATTTAAAGGGTAAAATATCCTATTATGATATGATTTACTTTTTATTTAAAGTTTTATTTATTTGATGATAATGACTATGATGATTCATCATCAAATTTGGTTATAGAATTTTAAAATGGTAAGGAAATCAATATACCTTTGAATTGTTCGTGTAGGGTCTTAATATTATAAAAAAAAATCTTTCTTTTAGATTGTAGATATTAGTCTTTCGTAGTGCGGCGTATAACTTATTTGAAAAATGGTTAAGCTAAAAAGACATCATTGTAGAAATAAAAGAGGTGTCTATTTTAGGATTTTGATATATGTCAAGATAAAAATAGATTAAAAATAGTAAACAATATTAATTTTAAAAGAAAAATTATACATTCAGAATCTACATAGATGACTCTATTTTTGTCCGTAGTTTCATCAACAACATATTTGTGTATCCTATAAAAGACACGTGCATCCTTTCTTCCATCTCCACATTGGGGTGCTAATGATTTTTTTGCCAATACATAAACCACCTCCCTTCGAACTTGGCTGACGCACCAATGTACTTTCGCTAAACCTCATTAGCACCCATCCTCATCACCGATGAATTTCACGTGATCAACGCCAACACAACGATAATGCTCACACAATCATCTTCTTCGGGCACATGTCGTTCACTGACTAACGTCCTTTCATTTTTTTCGATGCATCACATATCGGTAATGTCTCTCCCTTTTTCCTCGATACACTACACATCGACGAGTTATGTCTCTCCCTAGTTGATGCACTTCTTATCTCCCTCTCTTGTTGCCAACGCGCAAACAAAACGATGTCAACCCCTCGTCGGTGCTAAGCACATCAATTATGATCTTCTTTCTCTAGACGACCCTGACCTAGTAAGCAAGACATGCCATTGTCTTGAGGCTTATCTTATCCTCCTCCAGCTCAAACCTTTCCTGCTGCACCCGTTAGTTAGTCTTCTAACATTTACAATGACTAATATATCCATGCCTAATTAGAAAGTTGGTCATTGATTTCCTATCTCTCCTGAACCACTTCATATTTCAATCATAATTAAGTTTGTTGTGTCACCAGTAGCCTTCATCACAGACATCATACTAGCTTGTTTATGTTGCGCTTCTTGATTTTATGACTAAATCTTGATTGTGAAAGTGTCGTATAACATCCGATGGGTTAACCACAACACCTATTGGTCTTGTGTTGGCTCTGAACTATATCTTGAAGGAAAATTGGTCACCTCATCTTTGTGATCGTGTTAAGCACCTTGAACATCAATTGGCCATTTTTGTAGACTTATATTTATATATCGTTGATATATTACCTTATTTTCAATGAATTAACTAAGAGCCTATATATCACAAATGTCACAGAAAATGACATAACTAAATTCTAGCGAAGCAATAGCAAGAACAAGCTACGAACTTTCATTAAAAAATGTCCTTGCTCAAAATTTTGGGTATTGGTCAAAGTGGTTTTTTCACTCCTTAAATAGGCTAGTTGTATGAATTACGTGATTATAATTCCAATGCAATTGACATAATCAAAATTTGAGTTCTAAAGGTGCCAAAAAAATCACCAAGGATTTCCCTCCAAGCAAGCCTTGTTAGTCGTGGCCTTCATTAAACATGGATCCACTTAAATGCTTGAATAACATGTTCATTTATATTTATAGAAGTCTCTCTTTGTACTCTCCACATTGCAAAAAGTGACACGTCAATCAGGCATCATACAAGAAAGTTATGGGATTTTGAACTCAAGCTCTCGTTGTTTCTTGCCGGTAAAAGGACACTTCGGAAATTTTTTATTTGTCTTCCTTCATAATGGAGGAGTTATTTTGATGACATATGATTCATATTGGAGGAGATCCTTTGATGAGATCTAGTTCATATCAGAGGAATTCCCACAAAATCCTTTGAAAGTCCATTTTAAGTGCTTCAAAAGAACCAAATGAATTTGTTTAAAGTGCTCCAAAAGCGAGGGAATATTTTCCATGAACTCCTCCGAAAGTTGTTGAAAACTCCTCCGAAAGTTAGTTCAAACTTCTCTGAAACATTCCTTCAATTCCTCTGAAACCATTGGAGGATTTCCCTCAAACTCCTCCAAAACCATCAGAGGCGTTGCCTGAAACTCCTCTAAAACCATCGGAGGAGTTGCCTCAAAATCCTTTGAAACTGTTAGAGGAGTTTACTTAAACTCCTTCAAGACCATCATAGAAGTTCCATTAAACTCCTTAAAAACCATCAAAGGAGTTCCCATTAACTCCTTCAATGCAAATCAAAGGAGTTCCCGTCAGTTGCTCCGAAATTTTGGAGGAGTTCCCATTAACTCATTCGAAACCTACAAAATGACCTTTAGTAATTGGGCCATAAATTTTGACTTGAGTGTCTTTTTTACACCTTCTTTATATCGTTGGAAAGGTATTTTTAATATATACAACTTTCTAGTTATATGATTTGAGAAATTAATTAAATAATGTATACACATTTTGGGATTAAGATATAACACCATGTTAACAGCCTTGGAAAACACAACACCTCAATCAAGGGCAGAGGAACCAAGAAATGAGCTCGGGGAAGAACGTATGAACTCTCACTTAGTTAATATTTCAGTTTTATGGTTTCAAATGTGTAGTGATAATAGTTTATTTTGAAGGATATTCTTTGGTCACTCATCCACTACATGTTGAATGGTGCTAGGTAGCAATGTCGAGAGGTCATCATACTCAACATCCTCACAATGTGATTTAGAGCCAAGTACAATAGAACATTAACAACGATATCATTTGTCACAACCACAAAGAGTAGTGAAGGGAATCAAAATCAAATGGGTTAAGAGAGAGTATGAACCCTATGACGACCAGAGCTCCCAATACTCAAGCCAATCATTACAGTAGATGAGGCACACTATGGCCAAAATATATAATGACCCACCAAGTGTTAGAAGAAAGATTCAAAATGTAATTGTTGTCTTTGTTTCTCATCATTACAAAGGGAATAAAGAAAAAATGATAGGAAATGAAAGGTCACAGGGGTAGGTGGAAGGCCAAGAGCCATATTGAACCTAACAAAATACTAGAATTGTACCCAAAGGAGAGTCTTTTTTGGCTCTTCAAACATTGTATATTTTTGAACTATTTTGGGAATATAGTGTTAAATAAAATTGAGAAGGAATTCCTTGAAGTTTTCACGTACTATTGATGAAAATATTAACATGGAGAAGCCCTCTGGGCCAACTTTTGATAGAGAGAAGAACTTGCATGTGTTGTTGTTTGGCTGTGAACTATTTGAAGTGAAATGTATGTTGTTCACATGGGTTGTAACGACATGTTTGTTTATAAATTATTCTAATGCAATCTATGTTTCTCTTACAGTATTGTTACTCTCTCTTATATTACATGTCCTAAATGAATGAGTTATGAATGTATGCGAAAACATGACTTTGAATTTTCTAGTTATAGACTTGTATGCATGTGTTTCTAACCATGTGTCTTCATGACAACTATCTAATTGGGGTTTATGCATAGTTTGGTTTCATTAAAACTTGTTATGTTACAATAATTCTCTCCTAGCTAGGATATAATAGATTAGAAATATATTAGACCTGCATTTATATAGTCTTCATCTACATCTTTTGTTTGCATAACCATCAATCACTCACCCTCATCGGTGGATCGGGCCACAACCGATAAAATCAAACCTGCAATGGTTTTCGGGCCAAATTCTAGATGGGTTTCCTACTCCAAATGGTGAGAATTATAATTGGGACTTCTTATTGGGGGTAACCCCTATTGTTCACAAAGGGCGATTGCAGACCCGTCAATAGAAAGGCGCTAGAAGGAGGGATAGATAACAAGCCTTCCCATGTGGAGTCATTTCACTTAAATTTTAACCATCCCATGGCTCCTCTCTGTACCTCTCCATGGCATGACCCTTTGCGTCTTTTGAGACCCACCGAGGCCATCTCAATCAAGAAAGTCAATATATTGTCAAATCCAAAATTTGATGGCGAAGGGCATGTCTTTGCGTTCATACATCTAAAACAGTTGACATCACTCATCGAAATCTTAAGATTGTTCAAGCCAATGGAATATGTCGATTATTCATCCTCTCATTCGAAGGGAAAATTAAAACCTGGTTTAGGACATTGCTAGTGAAATCGATTCATCGCTAGAAACAATTTATGGAAATGTTTATCATCGCTCATTAAGATTATGACTAAGCTGAAATCTTTTATGAACTTGTAGAAATCCGTAGGTTCAAGAATGAATCTGTGAATGATTTCTTTTGAAGCGCCATGTTGATTTATTGCAGATTTCCTGAAAGTGACAAACCATTAGGCCAAGAAATATTTGATTTGTTTTCATATCTCATCTCCATTTCTAAAGGGTACAATCTATATGATCAAACTATCTTTCATTTACAAGATTCAGATTTAATCATGAAGGATAGTGGATGCACAATCTATAATAAACACTCTATTGCAGCTACGAGGGAATCTTTACCATAAATGTAAAACCCCTTAGACTCAGAGTGTGAACCATTTAATGACCCCCCTTAAAAAAATCATAAACATATTATGGTCTGTGACAAATCTCTTATCGAAGAAATCCGATCATTTTTAGAGTATGAGTATTTACATTCTCTTTATACAGATCTGTTTGACGTTTATCACTCACATGAGAAACCATCTATTTATCACACATCACACTCTTCACGTTTCTCTTATAATGATGAAACATTGTATGATGAACTAGAACAAGATGATTTCCCAACCCTTATTAATCAATCATTCCTTCCCAATGGCATTCCACCTATGACACCTAACCCTTCGCAATTTGGAGTTCTGAAACTTGATAAATCCTAATTTGATATCGACAACCCCATTTTCGATGAACACTTTTCTATTCCAGAATTAAATGTGAGCACTAACCTGTCATTCATTGGTCCTACACAATTTCAAATTTCTTACCTTAATGCATAGATGTTAATCGCAGGAAATTTGAAGTGTGTAGAGAAAAACGATTTCTCAGATCTCCATTAAAATATCACATTAAAAGTACAACCCATCACCACACAAAGTGTAGGAAACATCGAGTGGACCCAAGAAATTCCATCACCTAAATTTGCTCTAAAATTATTTATTAATCCTCAGGAGTAAATCCATCAATCATCCTTGGATTCTCTTTTTATTCTCCAATAGTATTCACATGATTTCATCGATGTCATAGAAGAATATTTGGAGTCATATTTCGCTCAACGTTTCCCTCAAACATTCAGATATTAACTCTCCCCTCATCATGAAAAGTATGTTAAATTTGAACCCAGGGAAATCTGCATCGATAATGAGACACTCCAATTTCAACCGATGATTATGTCAAGTACTCATTGTCTTAATTATACCATTGGGATGACTGGTGCCACCCACTTAGAGACTCCTTCACAAGATACATTACAAACATATTTCATTTATGAGACTTGTCAAGTGCATCACTCACCTTCTAATTCCTTCCAAGAGTCTTATGATGATCATTGTGAATTTTATGATAGAATTGAATCTTGCTTGGAGGAATGCTACACGTCTGCATTTCCCATGAACAATAACGCCGTCAAATTCAACTTGGTGGGTGGAGAATTACTTGAATTAATTCTTCCAATACTTCATCGCTCACTACTTCATTCTCTATAGTTGGCCCTCAATGAACATGTGATTGCAGGTTTGGAGTTACTTGATTGGAATCACTGGCACTACACTTGCACCTAACCTTCTTTCAGCCAATGTAGGATAGGTTAGGAATAGGATTAGCATATTTATGTTAATTCCTTTATTCCTATATAACTCAGAGGTTTTATTGCTTTATGCTTTCATAATTTAGATGTTTGCTTCCTTTTCTAGTTGTGTAGCGTATATTTTGATTTGTTTTGGGTTCTTCAATAAAGGTCACCAGTTGTGATTAGCTTAATTTGCAGTTTGTGAATGTTTTCTTTAGTTTAATTTTCTTTTCAGCAAAGTTTCCTCCTTTTCATTTTTGTTATACTAAAAGCTCATCTCAACCCTAGTTTTCGTTCATCTTCATGAGGAAACGATATGTATGAATTCTTTGAGAAGTTCAACTACATGGTTCACTTGTTTCAACAAAATTCTCTTTGATGTTTATAGTTGGATAGTTAATTACTCCAAAATTCCAAAAGAATATATGTTGAGGGATACTTTACATCTTGGCCAATATTGAAACTAAATTGAAAGAATCACATCGACTACTCACAACATTGCTCAAGATTGTGTCTATTGAAAAAAATCATCGAAATGATTATCATTTTATGATAGATGGTGTGCTTGAGACTGTCGATGCAATTATCCTCTTCCTAGTATTAAAATATTCTTCCAATCATGGGAGAAAGTAATGGTGAACTTCACATCTATCACATGCCTTGAGGAACACAACATCAATTTACAGTCTCCCTCTGGTCTACCTCACATGAAATCTAATCCCATGAATACTAATTAATCAAATGACCCTCAAGCACACTTCTTTAGGGAAGAATCAATGGTTATTATAACTACAATCATTTTCTTCCCAAAAGGATAGTTTTCAACTGATAAACCCACACTTAAGCTCAAGTCTACTCTATCTCCTGAAAAATGGAACATGTAACATTCATGGTTTGATCTCAAACATCTAGATAGATTTTAATTGTTGTTTTCATATTGCTATGGTGAGGATTTTCAGAAAGGTTTTCCAAATTTTGATCACGGAAATATATATCCACTTGAAAAGAAGGAAAATATTTGAATAAGACACATGTCTTCAAATGATTTGAATTGATCATGAAACATCAGAAATTTGGTTAACTAAGCATATCCCTCTATAACACCAGTTCTAGAGTTGGGAGAAGTGGGGAGGAATTGAATATTTCACAAGACCAAATAAAAGGAATTTGATGGACAACAAAGTGGAATTCTGGCTAACCCTTGCCTCGTTGAAGCACAAGGATGCACAATTGAAATGGAATTATTAAAAAAATCACGATGAGAGGTGTAATTCGCAGCCAACGATAGTACTGAATTCCCTTTGAATGAAATAGTACATGCATATGCACTTTCACAAGGATTAGTCTTATCAAGAGGATGCAAATTCCTTGTTGGTTGGAATGCATGAACATCTTTGAAGCTGTTGGAAACACTCAATCTATGGTCTCTTTCTTAGTCCACTTTCTTTCATAATTGCATGACTTTGATCGTCATTTATCCAAACTTTCATTTTTCAGTTGCAATATGGTCTTGGGATGAGTTCATCTTCTAACTTAGAATACACTTCTTCTCTTTCCTCCCTCTTGATCTTGTCCCTTGAAGGAAATTCATTTTTCAATTTCTATTTTTCTTATGATCCATAATTATATTATATGACATCCAAACCTCTCATTTTCGTTTGTCTTTTCACAGGAAACACCTTCACACTAGACGCAGGCATGAACCAATTTGCATCTCTTTCCTAGCTCATGAGAAGAATTACGGGGTTCCACTTGGACATGAATCATAACTATTTGGGAATAATGTGACAGCAAGATAACCATGGATGAACATAGTGGTTAATCAATGTTCATCCTTGCATACTGGCTAGTGAGTAGATCTTATGTAATGGAGGAACCATCAACACACCAAGTATTTTCTTGCGTGAAGGATGAAGTGTCAAAGTATAAAGGATGAAAAATAAATGGGATATCTTTACTTAGCTAGGTGTGAAAAATATTCAAATAAATATCAATAGCTAGCAGTCATCCCCTATCAGGATAAAAATCCCATCGCTTTCCCCATCCACTGAATACTAAGCATGCACTAAATAAATCAGGAAGGAATGGAAAGGAAAGTTTGACTAGACAAGGAGACAAGCAACTATCTTTGACGGGGCTATGGACACTTGCTGGCAGTGAAGCGAGGTATGTGATGCCATGGTGACTCCATCGGGGCTATGGATGCTTATGAGAAGTGGAGAAACATATGTGAGGTATCTATATATGCACCTAGTGAAAAATATTTATCTATCCAAAACCTATATCATCCTCATGATGAAGATATTAATCTGAATCGTCGATGTAGTTTAAGGACATAAATATCATGATCATTCATCCTCCATCTACAAAAAAATATCTCTACTAGATGATATGCAAGCATCGCCAGTGATCCCACCACGATGTAATATTTTAGTTAATTGTTACATATTATTTCCATAATTTCTAATCTTAAAAGTAAGTTATGACCCTCTACATTTTTTTTTATCAGTTAGGAATGAGTAGAAGAGATTCTGGCTTCACCCAATTTTTTTCCATTTGTTCTGTGCACACAAAAATCTCCCAATTTTATTGTCTTACCGTCTCTCCAAGAAAATAAATTGGCCCCCACTCCAATTCTTCCTACTGGGACCCTCACACTCTCCCTCTCTTGTGTAAACAACTAATCTTGAGTTTTCCTCACACTATCCCACCTTATCATTTGTAGTTCCTCTCCCGATCAATTCTACCTGAGGATCTGCACTCTAACAAGTTCCCTCTTCTTGTGCCAATACATAATGTACTAGTGCAAGCATCCTTTCTTCCACCACATTGGAACGCCAATGATTTCTTCACCAATACATAAACCACCTCCCTTCAAACTTGGTTGACGCACCATCATGCTTTGGATAAGCCTCCTTAGTGCATGTCCTCATCATCGACAAAGTTCATGTGATCAATGTCGACACATAAATAATCCTTACACAATAATATTAATTGCACACATGTCGTTCACCAGCTAATTTCCTTTTATTTTTTTCCGATGCATTGCATATCGGTAGCGTCTCCCCCTTTGACCTCGATACACTATACATCAATGAGGTATGTATCTCCCTAGCTGATGCACTACTTGTCTCCCTCTCCTGTCGGGAATGCACCAACAAAACAATGTCTACCCCTTGTCGACGCTAATCACATCGATGATAATATTCTTTCTCTCACTGATGCTGGTATGGTAAAAAAGACACACCTTCATCTTGAGGCTTATCTCATCCTCCTCCAACTCAGACCTTTCTTGCTGCACCCGTCAGTTAGTCTCCTAACATTTCCAGTGACTGATCTCTCGACGCCTAATTAGACAACTATCCATTGGTTACCTATCTCTTCTGACCCACTTCATATTGTAATCATAATTAAGTTTGTTGTGTTGCTAGTAGCCTTCATCATGCACATCATACTAGCTTGTTTATGTTACGCTTATTGATTTTATGACTAAATATTGATTGTGAAAGTGTTGTCTAGAATCATATGTGTTAAACACAACACCTATTGGTATTGCACTAGATTTCAATGGATTTGAAATGTATCTTGAAGGAAAATCGGTCACCTCAGATCCATGACCACATTAAGATCCTCGAACGTCAATTGGCCATTTTTACAGACTTACATTTCTATGCCCTTGATATATTACCTTAGTTTCAATGAATGAACTAAGAGCCTATATATCATAGGTGGGACAAAATTTGACATAATTGAATTCTAGTGAAACAGTAGTGAGAACGGACTCCAAACTTTCATTAAAAATTGTCCTTGCTCGAAATTTTGGGTACTAGTCAAAGTGGATTTGTCACTCCTTAAAACGGCTAGTTGTATGAATTATGCAATTACAATTCCAATGCAATTGACAAAATCAAAATCCAAGGTCTTAAAGTGCCAAAATGATTGCCCAGGATTTCCCGCCAAGCAAGCCTCGTTAGCCATGGCCTTCATTAAACATGGATACACTTAAATGATTGAATAACATGTTTAGTTATCTTTATAGAAGCGTCTCAACAAAACTATGGGATCTTTGAGTCTTCGATGGCTACGTCCTAGACTTGAAGCGGTTTGATGTTATCTCTATGACTACCTCCACAACCTTGGGAAAATTACAGAGTGTTAACATGATCAACACTGCAGGTACCTCCAACAAAGCCTTAGTTTCCCAGTAGAAAGATAAACCTAAAAATCCTAAGAAGCAACATCCCTGCCACAACAACAAGCAATATAAGGGTCCCAAACCCTCTCAGACAACTTTTGCTCAGAATGGAGACAAAGGAGAAAAATATAAAAATAAGAAGACTGATAGACATTGCAAATTTTGTGATAAATATAGTCATGATGAGTCCAAATGTTTCAAGAATATGGCAGCTTTAGAAGCAGTGATGAAGAATCACAACATCGGTATTGATTCTACTTCTTCTTATTCTTCTCATGGACATGCACTTTCTGCTTCTGGTTTCTCCTTCAATGTACCTTCTACTTCTACTTCTGATAAGTGTCTTATTGATTCTAGAGAATCTTATCATATGGCTAAGGATAGAGACATATTTTTTACTCTAAATGAATGTAACAACAAGAAAATATTTGTTGGTGATGATAGATCTCTTAGTGTTGAAGGATCTGAATCAATTCAAGTAGAAAATGGTCATTTCAATGATGTATTATGTGTTCCAAGTCTTTCTTGTAACCTTCTATTAGTATATCAAATCACTCGTTCAGGTGAAGGTAAAACCATAGATTTTTCACCTCACCAAGTTGTAATCAAAGATCTAAAATATCCTAAGCATGTTCTTGCAACTGGAATTACTGATGATATTACTAGGTTGTACAAGTTTGACAACTTTGGGTCATCATCTTTTTCATCGGTTTTTGGTGCTCATAGCGATGACTTGAGAAAACTTTGGCATGAGCAGTTTGGTCATCTAAA
>ML879156.1:6092-16978 GCA_009831015.1 Picea engelmannii
CTGGATCATGTATTCTGTCCATTGACTTATGTCCCTAAGAACTGAATTCTCAGCTGCTTCATATGCCTCCTTAAAGTCTGGATCATCTATGTACATTTCCTTGAGGTTATCAAAACCCAAAGTTTTGACTCTGAACTCCTTGCAATAGCAAACATTTCTTGCTCAAAGCATCAACAACTTTGTTAGCAGTTCCAGAAATATGCTTAGTTACAAAAGTAAAATTTTGCATATACTCGACCCATTTAACATGTTTTTGATTCAACTTTTCCTATTGAGTCACAAATTGCAAAGCATGATTGTCACTGTATAAGACAAACTCCTTAGGAATCAAATAGTGTCTCCATTTCTTCAATGCCTGAATAATAGCATAGAACTCCTTGTCATACATGGAGTATTTTATTTTGTCTTTGTTTAGCTTCTCGCTGAAGTATGCTATCGATCGGTCTTCTTGGCTCAAGACTGCCCCTATCGCAAACCCACTTGCATCACATTTTACTTGAAATGTCTTTTTGAAATCCGACAACACCAAAATTGGTTGTTCCGTGATTTTCCTTTTCAACAAATTGAAGATTTTCTTAGCTTCTTCTGTCTAGTGAAAAGACTTGTGTCTCTTCTTCACTGTGTCCATCATTGATGTGCTAATTCCACTGAAATTCCTGATGAATTTTCTATAGAAACTAGCCAATCCATGAAAACTTTGAACTTCAAAGATACTCTTTGGTGATGGCCAATTCTTAATCACCTCCACTTTATCTGGATCCATCTTCAACTTGTCTGCAGAAATAACAAACCCTAAATAAATGAGCTCGGTCTTCATGAATGAGGATTTCTTCATATTTATCAGTAGCTTCTCCTCCTGTAGCCTCTTCATCACTGTAGTCAAATGTTTCAGATGCTCTGCCTCTGTTTTACTGAAAATCAGTATGTCATCAAGATACACAATGACAAATTTTCCGATGAAATCCTTCAGGACTTCATTCATCAATCTCATGAAAGTGATCGGTGCGTTTGTTAAGACAAACGGCATAACAAGCCATTCATATAACCCTTCATTGGTCTTGAGTGTTGTCTTCCATTCATCACCTTCTCTCATATGAATTTGATGATATCCGCTTTTCAAATCAATATTTGAAAAGAAATTCGCTCCACTCAAGCAATCCATCAAATCATCCATTCTTGGCAATGGAAATCTGTACCTGATGGTAATATTGTTAATTGCTCTTGAGTCTGTACACATTCTCCAACCTCCATCTTTCTTTGGACTGAGTATTTTCGGAACAACACATGGACTCAAGATTTCTCTAACTAACCCTTTGTCCATTAAATCCTGGACCTGTCTTTTGACCTCTTCATTCTCCTGCGGCATCAGTCTGTACGCTGCTTTGTTTGGTAAACTAGCTCCAGGTAGGAGATCAATATGATGACTTATACTTCTAATAGGTGGTAACGAATGAGGTAGTTCGTCCACTACTATGTCGGCAAATTCTTCCAGCAACTTTTGGATTTCTTTTGGTGAATCATCCACTCTTGTGCTAGTCAAAACAATTCTAGGTTTTCTGACCACAATGAATTGTGGATCTTCCTTCTTCTTAACCTCCTTAAGAAGTTCCTTCCCACTCATGAGAAGTACAGTGTTGCTTACTTCAGGTTTCACCTCTTTGTCCTTAATCTGCAACAACATGTGAGTTCTCCCATTCTTCTCTAGTGTGTATGTGTTCTTCCTCCCATCATGAACCACATTCCTATCATATTGCCATAGTCTACCCAGCAATAGATGACAAACATCCATGGGAATGACATCACACAATATATTATCGTTATATCCTCCTATTTTGAATTCAACTAAACATTGTTTAGTGACATTTACCTAATGTCCTTTTTGTAGACACGAAACCCTATATGTACTTGGGTGTTCAATAGTCTCCAGCTCCAACTTTTCTACCATCTCTATAGAAATGAGATTGTCTGTGCTACCATTGTCCACGATGACCTTGCATACCCTGTCCTTGGTCTTGCAAGCAGTCTGAAAAAGACTGTTCCTTTGCATTGGATTCTCTGCCTCTTTTTCTGGTGTTAAGAGAACCTTCCTCATCACTGGTGATCTTCCCCCTTCAGCATCCTCTGCCTCAACATTCCACCTATGTGCTTCGGCAATGTGAGTCTCACCTCCTTCTTTCTTCTTATCCAAACATTCATAAGATTTCGGTCCATTCTTTCCACATGTGGAGCATTTTATTACTCCACCTCTACCTCTTCCTCTTCCTCTAGTGTGAGGAAAAGTGTTGTTATCAGCATACTGTCCTCTCTGTTCAGTATACTTCCTTCTCTGTGAACTCCCACCTCTCTCAGTTTGAGGTTGAGGTTTCTTCCATTCTTCCTTAGGCTTCTGATTCCTATCCTGGATAACTATTTTGCCTCTGGGATGACTTCTGCCTCGGCCTCTCTGACTTTGCTTTCGGCTCAGCTTCTCTTCAGCCTTCAAAGCCATCTGATAAGAATCTTCTACGGTCTGAATGATCATCATTCTCATCTCATCCTGAATGTCATATCTGAGACCATTCATATACCTGGAAACCTTTTCATCATCACTTTCACGATGACCTGCCCTGATGTTTATCTTGTAGAACTCTTCAATGTACTCCTTCACTGTCATCAGCTTTTGTCTCAAGTTCTGCATCCTTCGAAACAAAGTGACTTGATAATACTTGGGTATGAATTTCTCCTTCATCTTCACAAACATTCTATCCCAACTCCTGATTTTCTACTTGCCTTTGTAGTGCCTGTCAGCTTGTAGTTCATCCCACCACAATGTTGCATGTCCTTTCAATCTCGTGATAGCATGTTTGACCTTCTTGTCTTCCTCGACATCTTCATAATCAAAATATGTGTCCAGAGCTCTAATCCAGTCTAGAATTTCTTCAACATACAGGTTTCCCTCATATACTGGAATGCCCATTTTTTCCCTAGCACTCATTCTTGTAATATCCCTAATCAGGCATTCATTTGCTGTATCTTCTGCTGCAACTTATTCTTCTTCATGTCCAACTTCATGTTCACTTTCAGATTCACTGACATCTCCAACACCAGCTGTGCACCTCTGTTTTATTTCCACGTCCATGAGTCTGGAACGTATATTATGCATCTCTCTTTCCATGGCTGGATTTGGCACCTGCCTACCCCTTTCTCTTTGCATTTCCCTCTCCTCTAGTGGATCAGGTGTTTTCCTATCTCTTCTTCTCGGTGGCATGGTGAATCTTTATTTTCCTTGCTACAGAAAGCAAAGAAATATTTCTGGGCTATGATACCACTTGATGCAGGACTCCCAACCCTCTATCGACCCTTGGGTCAAGGTCCGCTACAGGATTTCTCTAATTCCTACCCTTGAGTCAGATTGACTCTTTGATTCCTCTTCCTGGAATCTCTTTCCTATCGATCCACAGGTCCTTTTCGGAAGCTCCCCTGTGTGAACAACACTAGGTGCGAGCTCCACCTTCTTCGTGCGACCACAACACTATGACCAAGGCCTAATCCCAAAGGTTCTAGTCGCAACTTGCAATCTCGCGAGTTCACGAGTTGAAACTCCTGACTCTTCCTTCCCAATCTCGCGATACCCGAGATCACGAAGTGGGTATAGCTCCCTTCTTTCGGTGCCCTCTATGTATGACCACCGGCTAGGCTAATCGCTAGCTCCCGTCGTGACTTTGTGACTTCGCAATTTGAAGGGTTAAGCCTCCATGCTCTTCCTGTGCAAACCTCCGAGACTTGAAAGTTAGCGAGGGTTGACCTTCCCTTCGCACTTCTTGCAACTCGCCACTTCGCGAGTTGTAGCGTTGAGCTCTTGTGCTCTTATCCTGTGAATCCCCGAGACGCAAGAAGTCAATAGAGTGTTGACTCCTTTCCTCCTGGCAATGCATGTCTGCCTGTCAACCACGTGGGCCCCACCTTGTGGTTCTGCCACGTGTCTCTCATGCCCAGCTTAGGAACTTCGTAACTTTGCTTCCCAAAACGTTGCCTCCTTTGTATCTCGACACCTGAAGTGCTGAGATCCTGAACTCCTCGTTACTCCCTATCGCAACTCACAACTTCACGAATTTTGGGACAAAAGTCTCGACTCTCCAACTGCCGAAACTTGAAATGTTGATCCGTCGAAACAGTTGATGACGTCCTTTCCCCGTACTTATATTACGTCTCACGATTTCAGGAATATCGAAATAGATATCTCGAGCTCCTATCCTACGAAATTTTGAAATGGTGAATTCTGACTCGTTATTAATGTCGGCCCCACAACAAAACTTCTCACCCTGTTGGGACTTCGCACTTTGCAATTTCGCGAATCTTGGTGCAAGATTTTTGGTCCTTCAACTCGTGAATCCCCGAAGTGAGAATTCATGAGTGATCCAATGACCCTTGTCGACTTGGATCCTATGGTCTGATTTCTCCTAAGCTTTCACTTGAAGAATACTTACCATAACTTCCTTGCTCCTCTGCAAGATCTGAGGCATGTAGAGACTAACTTTGACGGGACCCAAATTTCTGGGAACAACATACCTGTACCATTCACGTATGTTTCGACTCTGACACCCCTTCCCGCTTCCAAGGGCCAACCGACTACTTGCTGAATTCGACCCCTTCATTTGCTACGTACTTGAATTCATGTGTTTTGACACATGGTCTATAACTCGACTAAAAAGCGACTCTAATTGAAAAAACAATCGTGGTGCTAACACTAAGCATATAAGAGAAATGCTAAAGAGGTTGAGAATGGAATATTGTAAACCATTTACCACTCCTATGTAAACCAGTTGCAAGTTGAGAAAAGACGATGATTCAAAGTCTACAAACTAGAGGAAATACAGGTCAATGATTGGTAGCTTACTATATGTGACAACATCCAAACCAGATGTAATGTAGGCAGTTGGACATGTGGTACGATTTCAAGAAGCACCAAAGGAATCACATGTATTAGCAATGAAGAGGATTTTCAGATATCTCAAAGGAATAGAAGAGTTTGGATTATGGTATCCAAAAGAAAAGGATCTATCACTTATTGCCTACACAAATGTAGATTGGGCAGGTTGCATTAATGACTGAAGAAGCACTAGTGGAATGACATTATACTTGGGTGAGTGTTTAGTATATTGGCTAAGCAATAAAAAATCATTAATATCCTTACCTACAGCCGAGGCATAGTATATTGCAGTAGCAACATGTTGTACATAGGTTCTATGGATGAAACAAACTTTGATAGATATATAGGTTGAGTATAATGAGCCCATTCCAATCTATTGTGATAATACAAGTGCCATCAGTATCTCAAAAAACCCAATGATGCACTCCAAGATGAAGCACATTCCAATCAAGTATCACTTTCTATGGGAATAGGCTATAGAGAAGAACATCAGAGTTGAATATGTGGGAACAGAATAACAAGTGGCATACATATTTACAAAACCTTTTCCACGGGAAGCTCTTGAGTATCTTCGCCAGAGACTAGGAGTAATTTCTACTCCAAAATGAATGATTTTAATGCTTATCTTATATGTCTTAGATGTACATGAGGAAGCACCATAAATAGGACAAAGGGGGAGAGATTTATCAAATGAAAAGGTAAATTCTTGGAGAGAGAATATAGAGTCATGTTTCCAAGGGGATCGATTGTCACAAGGGAAGAATGAGCGATATGACTTCAAAGTGATACCCTTTGTCAAAGGGGGAGATATTATTCATATGAAGGGAAAGAGAGTAATCAGAGGATTATAAACACAAAGAAAAATCAAAGTCATGTAGACAGGGGGAGAAGCCCCATGGAGAGTTCAGTCAGGGGGAGCAACCCCAAAGGGAGATACTCTTTTCCATTGATGTCAAAGGGGGAGAGATAGAAACATTGATAAAGAGTATAAGCATGAATGTTATCATGACTAAGTGTTGCCATCAATGTTGGTGTTTCCATGAATTCCAAAGGGGGATATTGTAAGAAAGTTGGCTTTGGTTGATGGATATTTGGTATGGATTGTTGGTTGTCATTTATGTCAACCCTTGGAGAGTGATATTGTAGATTGATGTCAACCCTTAGTGATTGATGTCAACCCTTGAAGAAAGTTTGGTAGCGAATTTCGGTAGCACAAAGGTTTGGGTGATGGACCCAAAGTTGTTTCATGTATAATTCTATGATTTTTAATATATTTAAATGTAATAATAATATATATTTATATTACATGTCATTCCATTTCCTGTGGTATGTGAAACGTCACATAATTCCTCATGGTTAGAGAGTTATGGCCATGAGAAGTTGGAGAACCCAGGTTTGGGTACTGGACCCAATTTTGTTTGATGGATAACTATATGAGTTTTGATATATTTGCAGGTAAGACTATTCTATATGGATAGTACATGTCATTCCATTTTTTGTGGTATGTGGAATGTCACATAACTCCTCCCAGTTTGAGAGTTATGGCCTTACGAAGTTGGAGGACCCTCATATGTTGGCTTGAAGCCCCAAAAGGTCAAAGAAGTCAAAGAGCTTGAAACAAATAAATTATTATTTAAATGATAAAGTAAAGTGACAAAGTCAAGAAGGATTATCTAAATAATAAAGTGAAGTGACAAAATCAAAGAAGATCATTTAAATGATAAAGTGAGGTGACAAAGTCAAGGAGGAATATTTAAATGATAAAGTAATGGAGAAATTTCTAATTATGGAAAGTGGTTTACCCTATAAATGACAAAAATAGGTTAAGTGACCTATAAATGGGTCAAGTGACCTAGAAATGGGTCAAGTGACCTAGAAATAGGTTAAGTGACCTATAAATGGGTTAAGTGACCTAGAAGATGCTTCTAAGGAAGATATTTGGAGAGTATAAGTAAGAGACAAGGCTATCTCATTTTAAATCACACTTGATCATATTGAATATACATAGGTGAATGAGGTAACCAAAGTATATCTAAGCCTAATTTCAGAGGAAAGGTGAAGAAAAGAAGACCAGAATTCAAGGGAGGATAAATTCTTTTGATGATGTTTTCTAAGGTATGTTATTTACAGGTCATCTCACCATTTTCACAATAAACTTTTTTCTAGAATTATTCAAACCGTGAAATTGATAGACCATTTAGGAAACATATCCAAGTATCTGTGGTAAAACATTCAACTTGTGGATCTTTGTATTTGTGGAGTTATACTCCGTGGAAAATAGGGTTTGTGGCTAGTACTGAAACTAGTCTAAAATAGGTGTTCCGGGTAAAAAGGTCATGACTTATTCACAACAGATCCAAATTCTATAAGAAAAAATGTGTTGGTTAGAGTACAGTATATAGTATTCCATGTAAAATTTTCAAATCCATTCAACAAATATTCTGTGTGGGGCACGCTCTACAAGGTCTCTCTCTAGAATAATCTAGAATTCAACAAGGTATGCCATTTTTGCTATAAATCCTTTTTTGAGAGGTTCCAAGTAGTGAAACCTGGAGGAATTGCATAAAACACACTGAAGAACATTGTGTGTCAATTTCATATATTTATTCATTATAGGTACATATTTATGATTATTTCAAGTTATGGTTGTTGACTAATCCAAAACTAGTCACGTGAGACTAAAGTAAAGTTTGATGAAAATGTTAGTCTCTTGTTGTTAAATTTAAGGAAGGTTTGCAGGTATGTGATCATATACACCAGGTCTATTACAAAGTTACAAATCATATTTGGATGATGAAATTTATGAGGGATTTTGATTGAGGTACATGTTGGGTACACGGTTGAGACAATAGTTGATGAGTTGGCACATAAATGAGGTGTATAGTTGATAATGTTGGTACATATTGATGAGTCATAGTCGATGAGTAGTTGATACATGATTGATACATACTTGGTACATGGTTGGAGGCACTTGTTAGTACTTTTTTCGACACATGGTTTATGGATGATATATCATACTTGTATTGGTATATTATTAGAAGCACATATTGATCTTGATGATGATTATGAGTTGTTGTGTTATGTTTGGTTGATGCACATATTTGAGAGTTGTATTGGTGATTGATATTGGTGAGTAGATCTGATTTGGTTGATAACATTGATGATATAGGTTGTTGTTATAGGTTATTTGGATAGGTTGTTGTGACAAGTTATTTATACAGGTTTGGTGCATGGTTGATGCACTTGTTCATGGTACATGTTTTGTACAATTTGGTGCATGGTTGATGCACTTTTTATGGTACAGTTTGATTATAGGTTGAGGTACAGGTTGGTGCATGGTTGATGCACTTGTTTATGGTACAGTTTGATTACAGTTTGAGGTACAATTTGGTACATGGTTGATGACTTGTTTATGGTACATTTTGATTATGGGTTGATTGGTAAAGGTTTACAACAATATATCTCATAGTGATAGTGTGACAATGGTTCCATCATTCTACATATGCGTCAGGGTGGTTGGACGGGGCAAGGACAAGTGGTTTTAGCCACCTTCTGGTTGTATCCAGATAACATAGGGGGTTGTAGCCTCCTTCTGGCTGTAGCCAGAGAATTGGGGAGTTGGAGCTTCCCTTAGGTTGTATCCTGAAAAAAAGAATTTGGTTCTTCTAATGAATGTAATTATTCAAGACATATAAGAAAAAGAATTTCATGGTTTTCTCCCACTTTGGGTTTCCATGTAAAACACTGGTGTATTGCGTATGTGTATGATTGTTCATTTGTTCATTTCTTATTTACTCTGCAGTTATTGGATGATAATACTAAATTGATATAACACTTGGATTATATGGTTAAAAAGGATTAAATTGCTCTATTACTAATTCACACCCCCTCTCAGTAATCCAACAACATACGCAATATAAATGTGCAAACAAAGCATTTACATGAAATCAGTCTTCATTTCCATCACCTCAATTATCTTCCTTGCTTGGCATTGTAACATTGTTGTTCTCAAAAATATGTTTAGAGCTCAGATCATGTCTTTGTATGAACCACCAATCCCCATCCAACACATCTGGGTAAAACAACACTTGGTTGTGATGTTTTGGGAAAACATAATGCTCTTTAATTTCAACCCACTTTTTTTTAGAGTTAATACATATTATCCCACTATCATGATCTTCCTTTACATTTCTCCAGTCGAAGGTATCCTACCACTTGCAACAAAAAATAACAAATTGAAATGATGAGAAGTCCACTTGCATGACCTCTTGTATATTTCTAATGTAACCTAACTTCCCCTCTATCATGTTTCATCACATTGGCTAGCATGACTAGATTGGTTGAACTCGACCTCCACTCCACAATATTGTGTGATGTGGCCTTCATAAACATAGTCAATGCAAAAATCATGTCCATATGCCCACATAAATGGGAAGACATGCACTTGTAAAAATGATAACAAAGGAAAACCATAAAAATGTCCATATTCCCACCTAAGAATTAATAAAAACATAATACATGTTACAATTTAGATGTGCAATATTATAAATATAACGTGGTACCTAGAGAGGTTATTGCATAGTTGTTGCACCCAATCCTTATGTTTAGTGCATCCAAATCTTCCCCACGTGGGTTATGGATGGACAATGCATATTTCTCTTATATCTGTCCAACCACCCAACTATTGGGACATGTTTTTGGCACATTTTATTTTAAATGATCAGGATAAGACATGCTTCTACCATTCAACCATCTAAATTTTTTCCTGTCATTGTCCCATTTCCTTATTTTCTCTTCATACAATGCAACCCATGGTTGCATTTTCTCCATGTTGTAAAGAAAAAATTTATTGATAGAATCCATTTCAAAATTCACTGATGTATACAAAAATTCAAAATGAATATCATGGGATCAAATATATATTACCAACTTAAGAACGAATTTATTGATGGCATAAAAATTTATAAATTCGTTGATGTATAAAATAATTCAAAACAAATAACATGGGATGAAATATATATTATCATCTTCAATGTAAACAATTTCTCTGCACTAAATTGACAAAATATAACTGACTTACTCTTTATCAAGTTCCTTTTTTCCATTCATTTGGAGTATCTCCCCTTCCATTTTGTCCTCATCTTGATGGTCATCCCAAACAAATACCCATTCTATGTCATCAATTTGAATGCTCTACTCACTAACATAATAGAATAACTCACATACTATGTACCCCTTTTCGATAGAGCTCTTCAGTTTTTCCCTTTGTCGAACAAAATCCTTCAATTTTTTCATGTACCTCTCTAAGAAGAACATCCAATGACATGAGAGAACCCCATCTAATTCAACCTCATAAGGTAGGTGAATTAGAATATGGACTTTCAAGTCCATAAAACATGTAGGTAGTTCCTTCTCAAACATACAAACAATGTCAGCTATCTCTCGACACCATCGTGGAATGCTACCCATACGAATCTCCCTTGATTTGACAATGTAAAAATTCAAATAATTTTTATATGGCATGTCACAGGTCCTCGGGGAAGTCATGGTTCACATAACCACACATAAACAAAGGATAATGACACTACAAAATAGACACACACACCATTAATTTCCATAAAACTGTGAGTGCATAGCATATTTTTGTTGGATTACTGAGAGGGGGGGTGAATCAATAATAAAGCAATTTAATCCCTTTTAACCATATAATCCAAGTGTTATATCAATGAAGAATTATCATCCAATAACTGCAGAGTAAATAAGCAATGAACAATCATACACATACACAGTACATCAGTGTTTTACGTGGAAACCCAAATCAGGAGAAAACCACAGAATGCTTTTTCTTATATGTCTTGAAGAATTACATTCATTGGAAGCACCAACTTCCTTTGTTTTCCAGCTACAACTGGAAGGAGGCTCCAACCCCCCAGTTTCTCAGGATACAACCTGAGGGAAGCTCCAACTCCCCAATTCT
>WSFP011475925.1:0-16978 GCA_009831015.1 Picea engelmannii
ATTAATTAATTAATTAATATATTAGATATTAATTATTAATTTCAACATGAATATTAATCTATTAATTAATAGATTAATATTAATATACTAATCTAAGTTTATTAATATAATATATTAATTAGTTTATATAAATATTATATATTACATATATAAGTTATATATTATAAAATTTATAATTTTTATCTTTTAAAATTATAAAAAAATATATTTATATTATTTGTACTTGTCGTATCGAGATCCTAGCTTTTCAAAAAATTGGCGGATCCGTATCCGAATCCGTATCTGAATCCTAGTAACTTAGGTAAATATAGAGACAAATATGGAACTTTTAAGAAACATAATTGAACCGGCTTCAACCTCCAACAAGTTAAAACACTGCTATTTCTGCAATTCTTCCAGCAACCTGATGCCTGCTAGGTCTTTAAAAAAACTACACTGTCCTCTGGATAAGCATTTCTGACAGAACCTGAGACTACAGGTTTGTGATACCTGATGTGGTGAATCACCCAGGTCTTCAGATTCTTCAACACAGTTTCATGCTGAAGCCTGAATCTCACAGGTATTCTGAGGGGGGATAACACTCCAATGAGGGGGTATTCTTTGCACGAAGGTACTTTGGTCATTCAAGAATTCAAGGGAGAGGTGCTCTATTCTTAATATACATTGTACCTTCTATGATTTGTGGGTCATTTTGTTTTAGTTAGAGTATTCTGTGGGGGGATAACACTCCAATGATGTTTGATGGTATAGATGGGCAGGGAAAATGCATAGAAGTAATTTTTTGATGACTGTAATGTGTTGCTAACTTGCTACAGGATAGATAGGCTAGATTTGAGGACATTTCTGAATTTTGAAATAGTAGTTAGGCTGGTCATCTAATAGCATTATAGCATTTGAAAAGGTCTTGACTTGGCCAAGTTGACTGATTCAGCACAAAACCGATCACCTGAATCAACAGTAGGGCCAAGTTGGACCGGTTCGGGGTTGGCTCGGTCAACTCAACCGAGTCCGAGTTCGAGTCAACCGAGTTTTAGTACACTGCTCCCAAGCAGTGTTATTGGAACCGGCAGAACCGGCCAGTCCAACTGGTTTCAGCACCATAC
Source organism: Picea engelmannii (assembly GCA_009831015.1). NCBI lineage: Eukaryota > Viridiplantae > Streptophyta > Pinopsida > Pinales > Pinaceae > Picea > Picea engelmannii. The sequence goes on from WSFP011475925.1 coordinate 1,104, forward strand.
CAGTCTGATCATTTGTTTCTAACAAGTTAAGGCCAGTTCTGTACCGGAACCTGCCTTAAAGCAAGGAACCAGCTCGTTCCGTACGACACAGCTAGGGACAACGAAAAATAAATTTAAAAAAAAACAATAAATTAAGGGCAAGCAACATAGTCTTGGATGATTTTGATCCCTCGTCAGAGTGGGTTGTGGAGAGTCAAGCACCAGGATTGGACAATGAAGACCTTTCTTGGATGGACTTGGACCCACCTCCACAGGCAGAGGATCTGAATGTTGGACGGGTACCACTACCTTCAGGGCCAGGGGAATCAAACTGGAATCCCATTGTAGAGTATAGTCATTCTAAGGATGAGGATTTCGAAGATTCTACCTAGTACCATAAGATCCGATTGTAGAGTCTAGAGTCTAGACTATAGTTACGCATTAGTACTATGCTTATTTTTTGACTCTACTAGCCATTTAGAGCCTCTTTGTTGATGTATTTTGGTTCAAAGATGTATTGCACTCCATGCTATTTTGGTTATATACACTCTTGCTATATAAATGAGAAACTTTGCATATTTGTGTATAAGGGTTTGGATTCATATGGATGCAGATAAATATATATGTTTTTTTTCAAAATTTGAATCTTTTATGTATTTTTTGGTCTGTTTTTATTCCGTCCAGTTCACATTTCTGGGGCCAACCAGTTCGATGACTAGTCCGGTTCTGATAACATTTCTCTCAAGGTCACAGTCTACTAGCTAACTTATTCTCCCTCCAGGAGCAGCTTTGCAAGCAATCACTTCTTTGATGTTCAAATTATTATGTTTATAAATTATGCAATAGACAGTACCTACAAGGAATCTCACATGAGAAAGGTACCCTTGACTAACAACGTTATTCTCTGTAGTAAAGGCCATTCAAGTTTTTGCAAATTACTGAGTTTTCATATAGGTCTGACACCATGCTTCTTAAAATATCATTTCACTGATTCTTCCTCTAAAGAGATCACTGCAAACAGTAACCACAGTGTCTCCACGTGGGTGGTTTTTCTAGCCAGTCATGCATAGCCAATGCATGCTATTAGTGGCAAGTTCAGACCAAGACTCTTGTATCAACAGTGAAATAGGAAAATTAAAAATAACAATCCCTCCAGATAGCAAAGTTACAGGGTACGAGAGATACAGGAGGTATGTACACCAAAAAGGGGTGGGAAAATAAAGCTTACCATTTTTGGAACAGAAAAATATGAGAAGGTACATAAATACAGGCATTAATAACTATCAAAAAACTAGAAAACAGAGTCTATAACCATCATAGACATAAATTTCAAATTCATTTTCGGATTTCAATAGTCATCAAATTCAGATTTCAAGACAGACCCAAAGTCTTAATTTCCCTACAAACTCAATACATTAGAGCAATAAATTACTTTATAAAACTTCTATGACAATAGGAAACCACCTATCTTAACTCAATGCTCTTACAAAAATGACTAACTTTCTGTGTTAAAAATCTGAAACATTTACTTTACCAAATGCTGAGGTCCACTGAAACCCAGAGAATCCTTTCTTGAAAAGATAACAAGGAGTCCGGATAATTCTAGGAAAAGAGCCAATGTCGCCTGACTTGATTCCTTTCACTTTGGGTTGGTGCTTTGCCAACCACAGGAGGGTTTCCTTAAGTGATTCAAGGTGTCAAATATGGTTCCTAGGGGGTAAGTATGACCTCAAATCAGCTAATGAAAGATGGTGTTATGTACTAATTAAATCAGAAATCTGCAAGTACAGTATTAAGACAGAAAGCTAAAAAGCCTAGATTATGACTGTAAATAATAAAATTGATGAGAAAAGTCACAAATAGGCAATAATCTCTTTCTGTTTCTGCAATGGAAGTTGCAGATCTGCAAGGTAAAATACCCCAAAAGTCGAGGAAAACACAAAAATAGTAATTTCAATTAAATATGATTATGCATGCTAAAAATCGAAATTTTGCTAGAGTTTCCCTTCATTCTGCAGAAAAAAAACACAGATCAGCAAGGTAAACTTGCCTAAAATGCTAGGAAAACATTATAGATATCAAATCTAAGATTATGTATGACATGTTAACTAAGTAAAAAAAGAAATTTGATATAGTTTCTCCCTATTTCTGCAACAAAAGTTGCAGAAAAGCATGCTAACTTAGCCCAAAAAGTGAATAAAACACTTAAAAACAACCTTTCACGGTTGATGCCTAGTACCCTCCTTACTAATTAGCTATATAACTTACTATTTTGCAAAGTATTTTCAATATTTAAAATCAACACGCTAAAGGATCTTGGGAGAGCCAAGAATCTTACCACTTCTTTAGAACTGTTATCCCCTAGCCTAGGGATAACTAAGGAGATCATGTCTCGAGGTACACAGGTTCCAGACATGGAGTACCGAGAGCCAAATGATCTGAGCATGGCCACGGAGGGCTCCTCTTTTCTTCAATACAGTCTACAAATCACCAGCAGTCGTGTCCATCACATCGGCCTGGTCCTAGGAGGCAACGAGTCTTGCTCCATGAGGTAATGAGTCCAGGTATCATGGAATGTATCACAACGATATTTGAAACAATTGAATATGTTGTATTGAATCTCTCTTCATTTCAAAACGTTTGCTTGGAGTTTATGTTCTTTGCCTCGTTTAAACCTGGGAGGGTGACATGGTGCCCTAGTAAGTCAGTTTCCTTTAGGATAGGTTGCTACTGGGTGATTCCTTGAAGAGTCATCGTTCGTTTCCACCATACTTACCACTTTCCATCTTTACTCCTTCCACCTCCACATCTTTTGGGCATTGGGACGAATTAAACCAGGAAGGATTTGTACCTTGCCTCATAGGAAGAAGGGGCTAAAGGCCCAGAGGGTAAAAGTAGCTAGCAAGAGTTAAAATTCAATCATGAACCTTTGAGTTGCTTCGCCCATGGATTCCCGAGAAAGTAGTGAAACGCATCTCAGTAAGAAAAGGGGACCCACAAAAAATAAAGTAAAATACTCATGGTACTAGTTGGTGGATAGGAGGTCTCATCACGAGTCGGCCTATCATGATCATAAAGATGTAGTGGTATGACATTACCATTATTTAGTGACCAAGCCAAGGTAGTGGCTCTTGGTTGCATAACTAAGAGAAAGGGGGTCTCATCACGAGTCAGCGTTCTCATTTCTGTGAAGTGTTTGTGAATGACACTGTCGCACCTGGTCGCCAAGCCAGGACAGTGGCCTTCAACTAGTTTCTTGAAGCATAAAAAGAGAATAAAAAGAAAAGCTAAAAAAGGGTGAACATGGAAATAAATGGGCTTGGAAACAATTGCATTAATGACAAGGTGCAGCTCGCCCTCCACAAAGGCACCCATAGGTAAGACTCTACAATCCCTAGCATCACATGAACCCCATGCCCAAAGGTATACACCATGTCATCTCATACACACACATGACTAGGATTGGTTCCACCTAGGAAACACCCTAGACTTAGGGGCTATTGCCCCAATAGGACATCTTAAGACCCTCTCCAAACCTAAATTTGGCAAGTTGTATAACGTCTTGGAGCATTTGCTTGGGTTAGGGAGGTTTGATGCACATGTTCGGGTGCTTTGATTATTAGATGTGATTTACTTGCTATGATACTTGTGACTCGTGGACCCTTGGAGGGCGTACTTGTTGTCTTTGCAAGACTTTTCCCGGTGGACAAATATTCATGAGGAGATGACTAGATCGAACCTTCATGAGGGCCTGAAGCCCATAGATGGATATCGAGACCCCATGGAAGGGGGCGGGATGAGATCATTGACTTGCACAAGGAAGAAGGAAGTCGTTGCCTTTGGAGGCACTCTGGCAGACCTAGACCCAAGGTTCCAACTCTTCCCACCTAGACGTGAGCCCTTGGAGGCCCTAGACATCGCCATGATAGCCCTAGACGTCACCTAGGGCTAGGGTTTTGAAATTTTGGAGGCATTGATGAGGCTTGTGGTACGTGTGGGCATGATTTTAGACCTTTGGAGGCCTAGTGTTCCACCTTCCTTGCTCAACGTCCCACATATGGGGCTCAACATCACCTTGAAGAGAAAGATGTCACCCTTCTTAGGGTTTTATCCTGCATCTATGTAAAACTTAAATTTTTGTTGCAAATTGGCCAGGGTCGGCCCTGTTTTTGACCTAAAAGTTAATTAAAGGTCATATTCTTGTATAAATAAACAAAAGTACATTCATTTTTTGATAATAACTTGTCCTTGGGAGACAAGAGGTCTGAAATTTTCACCCTCTTGAGAGGACTTGGCTGTTTTAGTGAGGCGCATCACTCTTAGAAGCAAACTTTTGGTAAGTAGGTAAGTCATCTTGCATTTTGTTTGCTCATATTAGTTCAGTTGCATTGCATTTTCATTTTTCTCTACTTGCATTATTAATTTCATCATCATATATGTATACTTACTTAGAAATTTTGTCAAAATTTTATTTTTCTAACTTAGTTGGTTTTGATTATGACCATATGAGAACGAGGATGAGTAGGCCATCCAGGAGATGTTACAGTTCTCATGCATTCTACGGCGAGCACATGTCCCCAAGTAGGAGCCAAATGTTATCCCCATTTTGTGGATAACTAAGGAGATTATGTCTCGAGGCACTCAGGTTGCAGATATGGAGTGTCGAGAGACCACATGACCAGCAGTATCCTTTTGCATAGCTAGAGACCCGCATCGCCACCATAGTGACCCAGTACTTGGTCATCATCCACACCAGCTTGCCACCACAAGTCACTTGGGTCTTGTTCCATGCAGTACAAGTTAGGTATGATGGTGGGTATCATTTTAATATTTGAGGCATTCAAACTTGTGTATCAGAGGTTATTTTTTTATTATGAGACATTTGATTTGGAAATTATGCCTTTTCCTCGTTTAAATACTGGTGGTTGACTTGGGAACTCAAGTATATGGTCACCCTTAGGATGGGGTGTTTCTAGGAGCTTCCTTTGATGAGTCATCGTGCCATTCCCGACCATACTTACCATTTTCCATCATTCTTTCCCCTCATAATACCATCTCATCAGATTTTGGGGTAGACTGACCCTAGAAGGGACCATTCCTCATTTCATGGGAAGAAGGGACTAAAGGCCCAGTGGGGAGTTAGCTGGGAAAAGATAAAATCCTAATGAAAGAAACCTTCCAGATGCTTCTCCCAGGGGATCCCAAGAAAGCAGTGAAAAGCTTCTCCACAAGAAATTAAGGACCTCGTGAAAAGAATAAATAAAAACGCTTAAAGGATCAGTTGAGGATAGGGGGTCTCATCACGAGCCATCCTATCACATCCATGGCTATCTAACGATATGACATTACCATTTCCGACCACCACACCAGGGTAATGGCTCTCAGTTGCATGGTTGAGGGAAAGCGGGTCTCAACACGAGCCAGCCTTCTCATTTCCGTGAAAGTACTTGTGGGTGACACTGTCATTACCTGGTCACCACACCAGGGCAATAGCCTCCAACTCACCCTATGCTACATTGAAAGAAGATACAAAGAAAGAAAGATAAAAGGCAATTGATGGGCTTGGAAATAATGCATTATGGACGAAGGTGCAACGCACCCTCCACAAAGGCACCCATAAATGAGATACTATGGACCCTTGCATATCATGAACCCCATGCCCATTGAGTACTTCCCCCATCCATTCCACTTCATTCACATGACTCTTATAACGTTGTTCCTAGACTTAGGGGTTTTGATCCATTAAAAAAGAGTACCATGCCAACCCACCCACAACCAAACTTGGCAAAACGTCTAGTTTCTTAAGCACATGTTTGTATGATGTAGTCCTGGTATACATCCTTTAATGGCTCTTTTATTGACTTGATTCACTCATCATGATGCTTTGACTTGAGATCTTTGGAGGGCATATCCATTTGTCTTGCAGGTATAGGTTGGTGGCCAATTTTGGAAGAACAAGCCTAGCTTGGGCTTCCATGAGGGAAAGCAGCCCACAGGATGGATGACATAGGGCCACATGCCAGACGACAGAGGGATGCTTCCGGAGTCCTAGGAGACAGCTGGATAGACATAGCCTACCCTTTGCATGACAAACGACTTTCCCAGAAGGGGAAAAACGTCACTCCCTAGGGGCTTGACGTCACATTTGAGGGGCATATGGTGGTTGATGATGAATCAAAGCATGACACATGGCATTTTGAGGTGGAGAGGCTACAGATGATTGCCACATGGCCTTTGGAGGCCCTACTTTGTAGCCCAACTCCAACGACTTGCTCAATTTTCCAAAATGTCCTCCTTCAATGGATGATGTCACCTTTGTTTTAGGGTTTTCTTTGTGCAAAAGTGAAATTAAAGAGAATTTTTAAATATTATCTTTGTAAAGGGGCAAGATTAGGGTTGTTGACCCCTAATCTTGTGTCTTCCCTAATATTATGTGGACAAACTATGTTAGCTACATTTTGTATAAATAGAGATCATATGATCTCATTTTCATAGCATAACTCTCCACTGTGAAAGGCTCTTGGACTGAAATTTTCGCTCTCTTTGGCTAGTTTTCTCTCTTGTGCTTTTGTTTATGGCTATGTCTTGGTTATGGTTGATGGAGATGGTGCGCTAGCCTTGGAAGGCTTTCTTCGTTGCTTTTTTGGTTGTTAGTCTAGCTTTTATTGCCTTTTAATGCTTGAAGGTGTCATTTATTACATTGTATTATCATTTGTACAAGTTAAAGGTTCTATTTGATTGAGCCAAGTAGGGAGTATAAGGGCATACACCCCTACTTGTGTTTCCACCATTCTATTGCTAAGGGAATATTGCTTCATAAGGGTTTACTAAGAGAGGAGTATAATTGCATACACCCTCCTAGTTAAAACCCTAGCTAAGAGAAGCTTTCCTTGGGGAGTAAAAGGGTTTGGACCCCCAAGGAAGTAGCCTATCTAGCTTCTTCATATTCTCTTGACTCCACTAACCCTTTCTTAAAGGCACTAGTCATTTACGTATTGCATGGGAGAAATAAATTGTTGCCTTGGTAAACATACAAATTTCAAGTTTTGAAGTTTTCTCTTTTGGATAATGATCTTGATGCCTTGGGGATTCTTCCTCCCTTAGGGCGTCCTTTTTCTCCCACAAATTCTTATTTCTGTAGTAAAACTAACCTACAGCCATTAGGGCTGCGTTAAACTCTAACCCTAACCGCTAATATCTCACAAACTAACCATAGACTAACCCTGTAACTTAACTAGTTTAACCTACTAACCTAGGTGCATCTATTGGGCTAGCTTTTAGCACTTTTTGATGGTCAGATTTGTTGTTGTACTTCATTGAATGCTACAGCCATAAGGCTGATATACTGCTGCAGAAATTTACTTTTATAACAACCATCTTTATTCGATCTTGAAGTGTTATTTTCGGTCCACTTTGGTTACTAGTTTTATTGCTGACATTGCTAACTAATATAGACATTTTACTTGTTAATTTGGATGTAATCTATTGCTGATTTACTAACTTTTATGTTGCTATATTTTAGGGACAACAAGCTTAACTTACTGATCCATTACTATACTTGGTTGGAAAAGTGTCTTTTCTTGTGTCTCGGGCAGGTACAGGTGCACTGGAAACTATCCAAATCGGGAAACGCCATACGGTACGGCCGGCGGCGTTTCCCGGCCGTACCGGCATTTCGCCTTGTTTTAGGGGGGGAAATACGGGGGGTGTATCATTTCCTGCAACTTATCCCCCAAGTGAAGTGCTACTCTTTTAGCATTGAAACTAACACAAGTAAATGCCAAGAATAGACCAAGTAGTGCTCCCTCCTACTAGATATGGAAAAGCATGTCAAAATAGCACAAGGTTTTGCCAAAAATAGATCCAAGAAGAGCACTCCACTAGTAGCACTAAAAATAGCAAATCAAAAGCATATGGATCTGCCAAAAATAGGACCAAGTAGAGTGTCCTCCTCTTCAAGAATAGATCTCATGCATGATTGGAAAAGTCAAACTGAATATTCTTCAAGTAGGGCATAGTTCTCCCAGCCCAAAATAGATGTTTGCTTGACACGCAAGCCAACTATAATGATATAAAATTCTTAGAGTAAAAGTTTTCAATTTCCTTTCTATTTCCCTTTCCAACATTTTAGTTAAATTTTTTATATTGTCATCAACTATTCCAGGATGTTTGAGAGGGGTTCCAACCTCATTGAACCTCATAGAAGAAAATAGAATTTCACATCTCATCTAAAATTCAACAGACTTAATGGTTCACAAGATTCTAGCATTTCATGGTAGAATTTTGTAATGAGTCATGACATGTTCTTTATAACCTTTGCTTGAAATGCAGTGATGCCATGACATGGAATGAAGTTAGCCCTCCTTTCCCTAAAGAGATTATGCCTCAAGACCCAACAAATCCAAAAATAGAATGTCCATGAGAGGTACACTGAAAGTCCACGGTTCAAACTCTACACGTCAAAACTGAAAGATCAACCCCAAGAATAGGAACCCTAAGTAGGACACGCTCCTCCTAAAGCAAAAAATAGATCAAGTGGTGTCCACCATGGAAGGCCTAAGAACCTTCTCAGGGATTCACCCTTATCCTATCATGAGTTTCTTTTTCTCGACCTTGGATGCAAGGAGATACACTTTCGAAGATGAATGACCCACAATACAAGGTTCCCTCCTCTTCTTATAGTGACATGTATAACAATAACTCGAACACATAAGACCAAGATTGCATTCATCTTGAGAAAGAGAAAGTTTTCTTACAAAGGGTTACAAGCTAGTCGAGTCAATCCACTTTATGAATGTGGGATAAACCAAGAAAGCGCTAAAGTGAAATAAAGCATAAAAGCATAAAATAAACTAAAGTCAAAGTGACTTTATTAATTCCTATGTTTGATATCTAATTGACCATTATAATTTAATATTTAGTTTAACACCCTCCCTTAATGGTCAATCTACTAGCTACACCAAATATATCCAAAATTTTGCATATTTTTCAGGACTCAAAGACTTGGTGAAAACATATGCAATTTGATCCTCTATGGGGCAGTATTGCAACTCAATAGATCCATTCTCTATATGTTGTCTGATGAAGTGGCTGTTGGAATTTTAAATTTTCTAGTTACACAATTACAATTACTGAATCCAATAGCAATTGTAGTAGGATCATTGAAAGATAGACAATCACAGATACAATAGAATACAAAGATTATCCTGGGAAACCCTCGTGGGGGAGTAAAACCCAGCAACCAAAATCCTCAATATAGATTCCTTCAACCAGTGCAATGATGCACTATAGCTCTCCAAGAAAGACCAAGATGAAAACACCAAAAGAACCAGTCTCCAAGACGTGTGCGCTAGACCTTCTTATGCGCTCCAAGATGCACAACAGAAGTTTGTGAGTGTGTGTTCAAATGAGAGGAACCTATCCTCTATTTATACACAACAGTGTCTCTTGAAGAGACATGACTCTTCACCTAACTAACCCATAAAACAGGGCCAACTAGCCACAATGGGGCCTTTTACAATTATAAGTAAAATACCAATTATATAATAATTTTTGTTGAGCCGACTTGTACAATATAATTATATTAACCTTTTACAGGTTTGACTAAAACAAATATACAAGAATATCTTCCGTAGTTACACCAAAAATATTAACACGCCCTCTTAACTAGGAAGGTATTCTTTCCAGACACAGACTCCAAGTCAGATACCACAGGAGCTCACATCCATTGACTGTTGAACATGCGAATCTATACATCCTCGGATATCTATATTGCAACATGACTTCACCCCATGCAACCAAGGTCTGTGGGTAGCTCTCAATAGCTACAACATGTCCCCAGGACATCCACTCCCTGCGATACATTAGTACTTGATCATGTGTACTCATGTCCCAGTGCCAACCCTTTTTCATGCTGGATGAGACCCACCAGACTCAGTGCCAACCCTTTTTCATGCTGGATGAGATTTTTCCATACTCAACGCCAACCCTTTTTCATGTTGGATGAGTTCCACCTGCCACTCCCTCTAAAGAAGGACCACACCAAGCTTGTCCCTGAAGTACTCGAACTTCATCCTCGACAATGGCTTAGTGAAAACATCTACAACCTAATCCTCGGTAGTCACGAATTGGAGCCTCACTGCTCCCCTCTGTACCATATCCCTGATATAGTAATATCCGATCTCGATATGCTTCGACCTGTCATGGAACACCGGGTTCTCTGACAACTTCATGCAACTCTGGTTGTCACACCAAATGCAAGTCGCCTCCAATCCAAGACCAAATAACCCAAACAGCAGCTTTAGAAGCCATACTGCTTCTCTGCTCGCCGCACATGTTGCCACATACTCAGCTTCAGTCGTATTGAGTGCCACACATGATTGCTTTATGTTGCTCCACGAGACCATACTGGAGCCAAGACTGAAACAGTATTCGGAAGTGCTCTTCCGGTCAAGAATACTGCCGACCCAATCTGAATCTGAGTATCCATACAATCCAAACTCATGGTCAGATCTATACTAGAGACCATGATCTAGAGTACCCTTAAGGTACCTCAACACATGTTTTGTTGCAACCAAATGAACCTGCCTGGGTTGTTCCAAATGCTGACTCAAGGTGTTCACAGCAAAACATATATCCGGTCTTGTGTTCGTCAAATACATCAACGGGCCCACTATCTCCTGTATAAGGTAGAATCCACAATCTTTGAAGTTGTATCCAACAACAACTTAAGATTTGATACCATCGAGGTAACGATGGCCTTACAGTGCAACATCTCGAACCTCTTCAAGATTCCCACAGCATACTTTCCTTGATTTAGGAAAATCCCATCTGATATTTGCCAAACTTCTAGTCCCAAAAAGTAGTGCATGATTCCTAAAACTTTCATCTCGAATTCTACAGCCAATTTTCTCTTACATTCAGTGATGAACTTTTCCACACCTATTAGAAACAGGTCATCTACATACAGCAGTAGAATCATCGGTTCACCATCCTCAACCTTAAAGTAAAGGTTAGGATCTGCACTGCTCTTGGTAAAACCCAAGCTCATTAGAAAATTGCCAATCCTACCATACCATGCTCTGGGTGCCTGCTTCAATCCATATAAATCATTCTTTAATCTGCACACATGAGTCTCCCACTCATGTGTCTCGAATCCAAGTGGTTTCTCCACATAAACCTCCTCTTTTATTTCACCATTCAAGAAGGTTGTCTTTACATCCATCTAGTGCACCTTCCATTTCATAATAGCGGGCAATGAAAGTATAGTCCTGATCGAGGTATATCTTGCTATGGGAGAAAAAGTTTCTTCATAGTCAATCCCTTCCTTCTGAGAGAAACCTTGGGCCACAAATCTTGCCTTATATTTTTCAATACTGTCATCAGCTGCATGTTTTGTCTTGTAGATCCATTTCGAACTCATCACATATTTTTCCTTTGGTCTGGTAACCACATCCCAGACATCATTCTGCATAATGGACCTGTATTCCTCTGCCATGGCATCTTTCCATACTTGATTTTCTGCGGCCTCTTCATAACTGGAAGGTTTTGCATCCAATATGTCACACAAGCATGCCACGTTGATGGAATACGACTTCGGCTTCTTACTTTCCCGGAAAGATTTCTCTGGGGCACCAATTCTTTCTACATCTCTGATAAGCTCTTGTGCCCAAGATGGTCTTCTCTTGTGATAAGGTATCTTGGCTGCTTTCTGAGGTGCTACCATGTCATGATCCTCTGGAATGACTTCCTCTGGTTCAACTTCCTATGGAACTTTAGGAACCTCATTTTTTTCTTCATGTGCCTCTTCTGCACGGATCTGTTTGGATTTACTGAAAGCGGCATACTCATCGAAGGTTACATCTCGATTGATCTCCACTTTCCGGTGACCGGGAATGTATATCATGTAAGCCTTCGATGTGTCACTGTAACCAACAAATATGACCTTTCATCCGGAAGGGTCCAACTTTGTCCTCTTTTCCTTGGGGACGTGAACAAATACAGGGTAGCCAAATATTCTAAAATGGCTGACTTCTGGCTTCTCTCCTAAAAACATTTCCTCGAGTGTCTTGTTTTCAAGCACCTTGTAGGGACTTTTATTCTACACGTACACTGACATCTTCATTGCTTCTTCCCACATATGCATAGGAATATCTTGATCATGGATCATGACCTTTACTACTTCCATGATTGATTATCCGGTTCTTGCTTTCAGCTATTCCATTCTGTTGAGGGTTATAGGGAGTAGAAAGCTCCCTCTTAATCCCAACTTCCTTGCAATACTCCTTGAATTCTTCTGAGGTGAATTCACCTCCATTGTTGATTGCAAGGTCTTTATCTTCCGCTCTGTCAAGTTTTCTACCAGAGCCTTGAACTCTTTGAATTTGCCAAAAACTTCATTCTTTGTTTTTAACAAATAAATCCAAGTTTTACGTGAGTAATCATCAATGAAAGATACATAATATACATACTCACTTAGTGAAGCTGTCGACATCGGTCCACATACGTCTGAATGCATGATGTCCAAAACTGCTTTGGCTTTGCTATCGCTATTGGGAAAGGAGTGCTTCACATTCTTTCCTTGTGCACATCCTTTGCACACACTATCTAGTTCTGCTTGGATTTCTAGAAGACCTGTCACCATTTTTCTCACAACTGGAAGAGATTTGTAGTGTAGGTGAGAAAATCTCCTATGCCATAGTTCATTGGGATTCACAATATCATGAACCATTGCGGAGTCTGAATGTCCTTTTAATTTGTAGAGTCTTCCTTCTTCAACTCTAATCACTATTGCATTATCAAGGATCTTCCCTCTAGGCCACATAAGAACTTGACCATCAATAAATGCTACTCTAAATCCTTTCTTGTCCAATGCTGAAATTGAGAGAAGATTCTTCTTTAAACCTGGAACATAGAGAACTTCCTTCATCTTCATTGGCTTTAGTGAGTTTAACTTGTAGGAAGCTTCTCCAATACCTTTGATTGGATACTAATAGTAATCACCCAACTTCACCTTGTGAGGTGAATCTTTATGAATAAGTTTAGATAAGGAGTCTTCATAGCCTGTCATGTCTTTGGAAGCACCACTATCTATCAACCAAGTGTCACTTCCATGGGTAACAATACCTGTGAGGGCTGAGATAAGAACATAATCCTCATCACTTGATTCATCTTGCTTTGCAACCTTCTTGGGAGGCTCATCATCTTCAGTTGTGTGAGTTTGATGCTTCTTACTTCCTTTCTTATTCTTAATTTCCATAATGAGGGGGCAATCCCTGACAAAGTGTTCCAATTCCTAACGACAGTAACATTTGATCTTTGAGTTGTCTCTTTGACCCATCTTAAACTTCTTAGGTAAAGAATGCTCCTTCTTATTCTTTCCTTTCCTGGAGTGGGCGGCTTGGGCTTGATCTTCCTCTGCCATCTTTTCTTCTCTTGAAGTTGTCCTAGCTTCTTCGTGATTACAATCTTCCCAAAGCCTACTAAACTTGGGAAACTTCTTTCTTGAACAAATTCCTTGGATGAATGCATCCCATGACCTTGGGAGGCCATTCAAGGTAGTCATCACCATCTCTTCTCCTTCTACTGAGTCACCAATGGATTCTATCTGCTCCTTGATTTGATTCACTCTTGAGAAGTAGGAGTGAATGGTTTTTCAGTTCTGCATTTTCACATCCTTCAACTGAGAACTCAGAGTCATTCTTCAATTTATGTTGCTTCCCTCAAACAGACAAGTTAAGGTCTCCATCATTTGCTTTGGAGAAGATAATGATGATATATGATGGATAAGGTGGTCCTTAATGGAGTTTGCAATAATCCTTTTTGCTCTCACCATGTCCTTATTATATTTTGCATTAGCTTCATCTCCTTGAGGTTCTTGAACCTCTTCTATAATGAACTTATGCAGTTCATGTTCTTCAAGGAGGGTTACTCTGTACTTCCAGGCCCTGAAGTTATCAGCTCCATCTAGCTTCTCATCGATCTTTGTTTTGGTAGTCATCCTGCCTTCTGATGGTCTTGGTTTGTCCGACAACTATCTCTAGACTGAAAACGGCTCCCTTTTAGGCTTTTAGATCTGCAACTGGCTTTTATTCAGGCCAACAAATCAGCAATTAAATCTTACAGATCTGCAAATGTGGGCAATAATACAAACAAGAACAGATCCAAGCTACTCCCAAATCATCTGAATTATCAAAATGTCTAAGAAATTTTCCTGATTTGACTATCAAACAAGCCATACAATCCAAATTTCCTCTAATTGTTGGTTTGTACACTCCCGATTTTGCTTGGTGGCTAGAATTACAGCTTTGTACGACTTTCGTACAACCATACGATCCTTTGTTGCTCTATGTACTACATCCATATAGTCGGATAGCGCTCGATTTCCCTTGGTGGCTTGATTTCAACAACCGTACAATGTCACACACACACAAATCTTCTTTGGCAGCTGAACTTTGATAGTCGTACAGTCATACAGCTCTTCAAAACCTCTCCTTTTTCTCTTTGGAACCTCAATATGTAGGATTCCCCGAAACGAAATTGACTTTGCTTCAATCAGAAATTAAAACGAAATTGACTTTGCTTCAATCAGTAATTAAAACGAAATAATACTTGGTTCAATGAAACCCTTTTTGGTTCTTCAATGTGCTTCGCTAGCAATCCCTAGGTCTTCATGCTCTCACAAACTCTATGGCTCTAACAAAGCTCTAATACCATATCATAGAAATTGAACACATAAAGAAAACCAAGATACATGAGAGAGTTATTGTTAAGTTTTGAGCTATTATTAGTTTTCTTTTCAATTTACTAGATAACAATAGCATAGGTAGGATCACTGAGAGAAACACAAACAGAAAGATACACAACATTTATCCTGGGAAACCCTCATGGGGAAGAAAACCCAGCAAAAACTTCCTTAATATAGATAGCCAATACAATGCCAAGACAATAAACCAAACACTAGAGAATATCCAACACTGAGCAATATGCCTCTTTCTATCCCTTCTTCCGACAACTGGCAACTGCAGCTTCCTTCAAACTTGCGCACTAGATGAGTGAGCTGAGAGTGTACAAATGAGGCGTTGGCTTCCTTTATTTATACAAACTAGCAGGTGTTGAAAAGGTGTCTCTTCGCTGGGCAGGGCCGACCTGTCTTTTTAGTGGTTAAAACCACTTTAATTAGCCTGGGGGCCGACTTCTCAATTTGCATAATACAATTAGGGTTTGACCAATCCGCAAAGGGGGATTTGGTCAATTACAATGCCCGACATGATCAATCCACAAAAGGGGTTTTGATCTATAAATAAATGACTCAAATAATAATAATAATAAGTAGAATACTCTTTGCAGTTACGATATTTCAACACTCCCCCTTAACAAGAAGGGTATTCTACAACATCATCAAGAGAGAGAGAGGGCAGCAACACCAACAGCATCTAGAACACTGACTAGCATATCTATAAATCATCGGAAGTTTTTCTCATCATCATCGTTCACAGCATGGAGCTGGAGTAGCATCATCATCCTCACCAGCATGAGGCTGAAATAACATCATCATCATCTTTAGCATGAGGCTAAAGTAATATCATCAACATCTTTAGCACGAGGCTAAAGTAACATCATTATCTTCAGTATTTAAGCTGAAATAACATCATCATCATCATCTTCAGCAAGAAGTTGAAGTGGCATCATCATCATCTGCATCAACATGGATTAGTATAACATTAATACATCATCATCATCAATAACAGCACAAGGTTGATACAACATCAACAACAACAATATCACAGCACAAAGGCTGGAGCATCATCAACAACAACAACATCACAACACGAAGGTTGGAGCATCATCAACATCAGCACTAGGCTAGAAATCTTCAGCACGAAGTTGGCATCTCA
>WSFP011475926.1:0-16978 GCA_009831015.1 Picea engelmannii
TGACCGATCTTTGAAGTGGTGGTTTATTTTATTCTCCTCGGTTTGAGGAAAGCAGTCAAAACTTATTTTAGTTAGTTTCCTAAAAATGAGCAACCGCTCAAGAACTTGTGTATATTTTTGTATAAAAGAACAAGAGAAAGAACCTAAGGGGTTCGATTGTTAATCCATCTTTTGAATACAAATATTTTTTGTTGAATCTTGGTGTTTACTGTTACTTGTGGTTGATTGAGTTAGCACACATATCACTCAACATAATGTAGAGAAAGGGCCACTCTATAGTCATGGTGATCATATTTTCTTCTACAAATCCTTACTTACTATTGTTCTCTTTTATTTCATTATTCATCAAAGCTTACTCTTTTATTTATTTTTATTTTCTTACATTTATGCAATTTAATTCTTGTCATTTATTTTTATTTCTATTAAGGAATTTACTTTTTATGCATTGGGTAGATTATAAATTCTTTCCAATTTTCAAGTTTTCTTGTTATGGCTGAATTAGGAGTTTATGAATTAATTATGAATACCTGAATTGTAGCAATGCAATAGGTTGAATTAAATTCAGTTATGATTCAACGTAATCACTTTTAGTTGTTATATTTTTCTATAGTATAAAATTTTTGGTTTGTTGTATAAAAATTTTGTAGTGTAATTAATACAACTGTTGTACAATTTCGAGTTAGTATAGTTTGGTGTTTTCTTCTAATTTTCTATTAAATTAGGAAGAACAAAGAAAATCAATTCCCCCCCCCCCAATAAAAGAAAAATAGTAGTTAACAATAACATAGCCTAAGCAATGCCCCTGAGGTGTAGGATAGTCGGTGACAGAGTGTGTTGTTAAGGCACTCCGTGATGTTAAGTCACCAGTTCAAAAGCTGCGGGGACAAAAAATCCAACCATGTTAAGGGTTGGTGTGGCTCAGGCCGGGTGCGATCCCCAGGTGATTTTGACAGATTATATGCCCCTGAGTCATGGTTTCTCAGCAAACAAACTAGCAAACAAAAAAAACAACATAGCCTAAGTAATTCCAATTCCCACCTAAGCAATGTTAAGGTGTGGGTTTTGTTTGCTAGGAGACCTGAGTTCAATACCCTTACAGTGATTTTAGTCGAGAGGAGAAACCCCAAAATCCATCCATGTTAAGGGTTGGTGCGACCCCGACAGAGTGCGATCCCTGTGTGATTTTGACAGCTTAGATGCCCCTAGGTTTTGGTTTCTTAGCCAATGGTTAAAAATGTTGGCCCCGCAGGTTATAGGCACATTTCTAACAAACAAAAAAAAACATAGCCTAAGCAATTAAAAATCCTAAACATGCATATATTGTGCACAATGTTTTGAAAAGACTTATGTTCCCAACTTGATAATTGAAGTAGGTTCTTGTGATTGTTGGAGTGTCAATTCCAAACATTGTCAAAGCATGTCACATTCCCTTCTTGATTTCCCCTGAATAACACTTCACACTCTTGAAGGAAGACATGTAAGAAGAAATTCATAAGGTTGTATGGGATCTTACTCCAAACAAGGCCCCTGGACCAGATGTCTTTACAATTAATTTCTATAGGAAATGTCGGAATACTATCAAATTTGATCTCGTCAAGATGATTCAATATGTTCACAAGTCTTTTTAGATGGGAGGTGCCACCAATTCTTCTTGTCTTGCAATTATCCCCAAAGAACATAATCCTTCCTCTTTTTCCATATTTAGGCCCATATCTTTGTGTAATGCATCTTGCAAAATTTTGTCCAAGGTCATAGCAAACAAGCTCAACAATCTCCTTTCTAAAATCATTTATGAAAATCAAGAGGGGTTCATGGAAAAAAGACAGATAGTGGACAATATCATATTGGTATAGGGAGAAATACATTCTAGTCACATCAATGGAGATAAAGGTACAATTAAAAAGATTGACATGGCCAGTGCCTTCAACTGGGTAAGATACTCCTTTCTTCTTGATGCTCTTCACAGATTTGGTTTCTATCCTAGTTTTATTCATTGGTTTTCTTCTTGTATCTACAATCTTATATCTCTCCCCTTGTCAATGCGATATCCTCTAGTTTATTTAAATCAAGAAGAGGTATAAGGTAAGGTTGTCCCCTCTCCCATATACTCTACATTATAATGGTTGAATATCTTGGTAGGATATTAGAAGTTTAACGCAACAATGGAAACCTTCCAAGAATTCAAGTGGTAATGGGAACCAAAAGTATTAACCATTCACAGTTTTTCGATGACACCTTGTTGCTAGGTGGTGCATCCATCATAATTCCGAGAAGAATCAATAAAATTTTGGATCTTTTTATCCAAGTTTCGGGAGGCCTAATTGTAGATTTTAACCTTGTACAATATTTACTGTAAACAGATTTTCAGTAAAAGAACAGAAAATATACAATGGCAAATACAAACATTACACAGAGTTTTTTCCCTGGAAACCCAAACCGGGAAAACCAACATATTCTATATTGATTCATCATGATACATTGTTTACAATACAATATACATATAGGAGCTAGCGGCATCCAAAACCCTAACCCAATGACCTAGATTAGTCAACAACCCTAATTCCTTAATCGGAAATAGAAAACCATCGACAAAAAAACATGTGCCGAAAAACCACCTAAATATGTGACCATGTAGGAATCGAAGACCCTTCTCTCTGATATGCCCCAGTCTTTGATGCCACGTCATAACCTTTTCTATAGAGACTATAGGAGTTCTTTCTTCTTCAACTCCAATATCAGGAACAATGGAACTATTACACCCATCACTAATAGTGCTTCCTTGTAGCTTATACAGAGCTCCAAACTGAACTCCCTTCAGCAACACCATTTCGCCTCGAACCATCCTGTAGGTTTCCTTTTCAAATATTGTTTTTACCCCTGCATCGTCCATTTTTCTTACATAAATCAAATTTCTGGCCAAACCTGGGATGTACAAAACACCAGGTAGTGTTCTAATCCTTCCATCTATGAGCCTCAACTTGAATTTTCCCCGTCCCATGATTCTGGTTGTCGAATCATCACCTAAGAAAACATTGCCTCCATCACACCTTTCATATTCGCAGAACCACTCCCTATGGGGAGTCATATGAAAGTATGCACCAGATTCAACCAACCATGCCTCATGATCTATATGTGTGCTTGAAGAAGCCAAATACACATCCCCTCCTTCTTCCTTGGAGCTCTTTTCTTATGTAGAAGGAGATTCTTCAGATCCCTTCTTTTTCTCAACTTTGGATCTACACTTCTTCCTGTAAGCCCTTCTTTTCCACATCTCCAACATACATTTACAAAATTTCCAGGAGATTTAGATCTTCCCTTAGACTTAGATCTTCCACTTGAGAACTTAGATATATTTCTTTCTCGGGAACGTCCTCTTGCAAATAATGCGTTTGTGCTCTGTCCTTCCATATTCTTCCATCTCATCTCCTCCGAAAACAAGGATGAGATCACTTCATCAAACTTCAAGGCAGTTGTATTACTACCTATGGCCACAACCAAAATATCCCATGAGTCTGGTAAAGAACACAGTAAACTGATACATTTATCTTCATCTAAAATTTTAATCTCAACATATACTAACTGACTTATCACAGTATTGAAGGCGTTCAAATGCTCTGCCACCGAGTCTCCATCTCTCACCCTCAGTTTATACAGCTTCTTTCTCAGGAATAGTTTATTTACTAGGGACTTATACTGATGCAACTTTCCCCACTTTTCCCATAAATCCTTGGATGTAGCTTCCTCTGACACATTCAATAATACTGAATCGGAGAGACACAGTCAGATTGTGCTCTTTGCCTTCCGATCCAACTTTTTCCATTCATCTGTTGAATTTCTTGTAGGTGTAGTACCTGGATCTACCGCGATCCACTAATCTTTGTCCACCAATAGATCTTCCATCTCGAGCTTCCATAGCTCAAAACTTTTCCCATTAATCTTATCGATCTCCATCTTCGAATTGCTTGCCATTTATTTTCACCTGGAAAATCAATACCATAGATCTCCCACTGTAACAAGGCTTATCACAGTCCTGAGCCAAACCCTTGACCACAAAGGCGTCCCCCTGAAGCCAACAAAGCTTTGATACCAAATGTAGATTTTAACCTTGTACAATATTTACTACAAACAAACTTTCAGTAAAAGAACATAAACGATACAATGGAAAATACAAATATTACACAAATATTTTTCCCTGGAAACCCAAACCGGGAAAACCAGCATATTCTATATTCATTCATCATGATACATTGTTTACAATACAATATACATATAGGAGCCAACGACATCCAAAACCCTAAACCAATGACTGGATTAGTCAACAACCCTAATTCCTTAACCGGAAATAGAAAATCATCGGCAAAAAAACATGTGCCGAAAAACCACCTAAATATGTGACACGTTTCCCATGGAAAAGAATATAACACATACCCAACACTGATTAATCATAATAAATTTCATATATATGCTTGGAATGTGAGCCAAGAAGTTCTTGTTTTGATTTATAACATCTTTCATTTATCTCATAAAGATAATTGGTCATCCTTTAAATATTTAGGCATGCCTATTTTTTTGCACTCTACATCTGCTAATTTGTGGCAGTAGGTCATAAGTGAAATCAAGGCAAAATTCATCTAGTGGGGAGCGCATTGGCTTAATCCTGCAAGGTGAGTGATTCTTATCAAATTAGTACTGTCATCCCTTCATGTTTTCCAATATTCAACTCTTTTATCTCTTGTTGGAATAAAACAACAAATAGTGCAAGAGAGCAGGAGGTTTTATGGCAACGTGGCAAGACTAATAGAAATAGATTTTATCTTGTGAACTGGTATATTGTTTGAGCTCTTAAATATCATGGTGGACTTGGTATAAAGGACCCTATTCTTATGAATTTAGAGATGGGCGCAAATATCCTCTGGTAATTGATAACAAGAAACTATGATTGGTGAAAGAGATTTCTCTTGAGAAAATACTTAATAGGTTCAAGGAAAAGATGCTTGGATTCAAATTATACTTCCAAGGAAGGTTCCCTAGTGGGCCTTTGAGTAGTAGCAATAATGCTACCCTTCCTTAGCTTGCTACTTTAATTATCAACTCGGGGTTCATACAAATGTTTGAGGTACTATGGACTACATATGCAGAATACACTTATCTTCCTCCTTATGCACCTACTTAAATGATTTATGCACCTATCTATCAGTTAGGGCTTGTGATATCCCAGGTCTCACTATGAGTACTTTGATCATGGGAAAAATTATTAAGAAAGAAAACAATCTATGACTAAAAATTGAACTAAGTCGTTGGATGCCAAGAATGTTTTAAATCAATGAACAACTATATAATAACACAAATTACTCAATATATTATTGTTAAAGTTGAAAACACAGTATTGTTGAGTGAATCATTGCATAAAGGATGAAAGAAATTAAACTATAAACAAAGTATTGTCGTTGAATTGAAACTAAGCTACTACAGAAAGATTCAACTTATAACTAAGTTTCTAACCCCTTACAAAGCACCATAGCCTGATACCATCATTGTGACACCTATAAGGAATCAATATTTGAGTGAAAAATAAAATGAAATATGAATATGTGTTGTTCTACATGAACTGTAACAACCCTACAAGGACTATAACAAACCTGCAGAAAAGATCTAGAAGATGTACACAGCTTGTTATTTTCCCCTATAAATGATGCAACATGATATATATATATATATCAAACAAAACATAACATATAGCACTTAAATGAAGTTCTAATGACAAGAAAAACAATCCCAACAACTTCTTACAAGATTGTAACTATTCTATAAAAAATAGGATTGAATTTCATGGACATATTTGCATTGTTAACATGCTAATTACTTCAAAACAATAAAAGACTAATATAAGACATAAAATTAAAAGAGTATAGAAGGGTCCTTCAGCCCTCTTGAGTGGGACCTACCCAAGAAACACATGGATCCTTAAAGAAAATATTGAGCAGAAAAATGGAAGTTCTTCATTGATTGATCAAAACACAATACATCAATGGAGCAGGGCTCCAAGTTCTATGTGAACAAAATAACAAGATGAAAACTCTCCAAAACTTAATAAAAAACTAACTCCTCCAGGCCATTCCTTGCGTTTTATTTATACTAATAGTTGGAACTAGTCTAACACTTCAATCAAGGAGAGATTTCAGGTATTTTCTCCCCAAGGCTTCTTCAATCATGATCCTCATACTTGTTGGTTGTGGAGCCTGATTATCTTCTTGTTTCATAGGTCTTTGTTTGCAGCCGTGTTTATACCCCATGAAGATTGTACACCCAGAAATATTGTACACCCCTCCACGCGGGGGGGGTTGAAGAGGGGTCTTGCCCCCCTACGGGGTCCTGGGGGCTCATCCCCCCGACGGACATTCGGGGGCAAAGCCCCCAAACGAAAAATTTCCTTGTAAATGTATATTGTAATTTCATAGTAAATCTGGACCATTCATTATAAGGTCACAAATATGACGATAGAAGTTATGTTAGGGTTTTTTTCCTAGAAGGAAACCCTTTTTTATGAGGGAAATGTCTTGCGGTTATGCATCATTGCGAATATTGTATTCTAAGAGAGGAGACTGCGAGAGAAAGAAGAGGAAGTTATAGCAAGTGTGTTCTACGTTGTATCCCTTCATTTTGCTGGATAATTAAAAGCAAGGACCTAGAAATTCATTTGGTGGACATAGCCCACACTAGGTGAACCACGTATATGTGTGTCTCTATTGTATTTTGTATCTTTTGTGTTTTATTTCTGCATTTGTTTTATTTTAATGTTCCACGATCCTGTTTTTCTAACAAATGGTATCAGAGCGAAAGGTAACTCGTAGAAAAAGAGGGTTCTTGGTTCGAGTGGGAGAAATGGTGGAAGATGGAAAGTTTAGGGTCGAGAAATTTAACGGCAAAAACTACCAGTTATGGAAGATGTAGATGGAAGATTATTTATATTACATCTATTCCTACCATTGGGTGGAATAGAAAAGAAGACGATGACCATGAAGGACGAAGAATGGGAGGTTCTTGACAGGAAGGCACTAGGAACGATACGGTTGAGCCTGGCAACGTTGATGGCTTTCAATATTTCGAAAGAAAGGACAACAAAGGAGCTGATGGATGCATTGGCTAAACTGTATGAAAAACCCTCGACGTCCAATAAGGTATTTATAATGAAGATATTATTTAATATGAAGACTTCAAAAGGTGGGTCTATTGCAAATCAGTTAAATGAATTTAATATGATTACTAATCAGCTAAGTTTTGTAAAAGTGGAATTTGATGATGGGGTCAGGGCTCTTCTAATCTTGTGCTCATTGCCATAAAGTTGGAACGACTTGGTCATGGTTGTAAGTAACTATGTATCTGGTTCAAACACTTTAAAATTTGATGATGTTGTTGGTGTTATCCTTAGCGAGGAAATGCAACGGAAAAGCACTGGTGAGACATCAGATAATGCGTTAAACATGGAGAACAGGGGAAGACAAAAGGATAGAGGTAAGGGCTCAGGGAACCGTGGGAATTCTAGGAAGGAAAAATCCAAATACATATTGAGAGAGATAGAGTGATGGAATTGTGGGAAGAAAGGACATCTGAAGAAAGACTACAGATCTCCAAAGAAAAAAAGAGATGGACATCAGGAGAAAAATCAGGAAGAAAATGTAACAGGTGATGTGTTACAAGATGCTTTGATTCTTTCTGTAGATAATATTTTTGAGTCTTGGGTAATAGATTTAGGGGCTTCATTTCATGCCACACCCCATAGGAAACATTTTCTAGATTATGTTCAAGGTGATTTTGGATAGGTTCATTTGGGTGATGATTCACCATGAAAAATTGTTGGAATGGGAAAGGTAAAAATAAAGCAAAGGAATGGAAACCAATGGTTGTTGAAAGAGGAAGACATGTTCCAGATCTAAAGAAAAATCTAATTTCAATAGGTAAGTTGGCAAGTGAAGGTTGTATATCCTTATTTACAGATAAGGTGTGGAAGGTCACCAAAGGATCACTGGTGATAACAAAAGGAGATAAGGTAGGTACATTGTATTTATGTACTGGTAATATTGACTCTTCTATATCTTTATCTTTTACAGGAGTGGATACAACACTGTGGAATCATAGGATTGGACAAATTAGTGAGAAGGAGATGCAAATACTTCAAAAAAGAAATTTGTTGCCAGATATTAAACAAATTGATTTGGATTTCTGTGAGCATTGTGTTTATGGAAAACATAAGAGAGTCAGATTTCTCAGAGTCGGAAAAGAAAATAAGAGTGAAAGGTTAGAGCTTGTGCATACATATGTATGGGGACCACCTCAGTATCATATTTTGGTGGCTATCGTTATTATGTTACTTTTATTGATGATGCAACTAGAAAAACTTGGGTTTATTGCATTCGACAAAAATATGATGTTTTTGATACTTTTAAGAAATGAAAATCTTTGGTTGAGAATAAGACAGGAAAAAGGTTGAAGTGTCTTATATCAGACAATGGAGGTGAATATTGTAGCAAGCATTTTGATGATTATTGTTCATACCATGGGTTCGTAGAGAGAATAAAGTTCCAGGAACACCACAAGAAAATGGTGCGTCAGAAAGGATGAACAGGACAATCATGGAGCGTGCAAGGAGTATGAGATTGCATGCTAGTTTTCCCTTATAGTTCTGGGCAGATATTGTAGATATTATTGTTTACTTAATAAACATAGGACCTTCAAGCTCTTTGGATGGTGGAATTCCAGAGGAGGCATGGATAGGTAAAAAGCTAAACTATTCTTTTTTGAAGACTTTCGGTTGTGAAGCATTTGTCCATATTGATAAAGAAAATAAAACAAAGATTGAGGCAAAATCCAAGAAGTGTACCTTTATTGGATACAATGTTAATGATTTTGGTTATCTCTTATGGGATTATGAAAA
Organism: Picea engelmannii; assembly: GCA_009831015.1. Lineage (NCBI taxonomy): Eukaryota > Viridiplantae > Streptophyta > Pinopsida > Pinales > Pinaceae > Picea > Picea engelmannii. The sequence goes on from WSFP011475926.1 coordinate 8,933, forward strand.
TCAAAAAATCATTAGGAGTAGAGATGTCATATTCAATGAGAAGGTCATGTACAAAGATCAGTTGTAGGGAAAGAAATAAGAAAAATAAAAACCAGAATACACAATGCTTGATGAGATCACTGAAAAATAAATTCCAAAGGTACCAGAAAATAAAAATGTACAACAACATGAAAAACATGTACCTCAAACTCCTGCAAGAGTTGTTATAAGATCTACCAGGTTAAGTAGACCCCCTGAATGATACTCTCCTTCATTGTATTATTTATTGTTGATTGATTCTGGTGAACTAGAATGTTATGAAGAGGCAATGCAAGTAGACACTAAAAATAAGTGGGAGAAAGGCATGACAGAGGAAATGGATTCCCTAGTAAATAACCATACTTGGGATTTGGTTCAGTTTCCTGTAGGAAAAAGAGCATTGCAGAATAAATGGGTTTACAAGTTGAAGGAAGAATATGGAGGCAAAAAGAGGTACAAGGCTAGACTTGTTGTAAAGGGGTTTGCACAAAAGAAAGGTATAGATTTTGATGAAATATTTTCTCCTGTTGTTAAAATGACTTCAATTAGGACTATTTTAAGTCTTGTGGTATTAGAAGATTTACATCTTGAATAGTTAAATGTAAAAACATTTTTTCTCCATGGGTATTTGAAGGAAAATATTTATATGCAACACCCACAGGGTTATAAGGTCAAAGGGAAGGAGAATTTGGTATGTAGTTTGAAGAAGAGCTTGTATGGCCTAAATAAATCTCTAAGGCAATGGTATTTGAAGTTTGATAGGTTTATGACAGAACAAGGTTATAATAGATGTCATTCTGATCACTGTGTTTATTTTTAAAAACTATAAAATGGAAGCTATATTATCTTTCTATTGTATATAGATGACATGCTTGTTCCAGGGTCTAATATGCAGGATATAAATGTGCTCAAGAAGAAATTAGCTAATTCATTTGCGATGAAGGATTTGGGTGCTGCAAATAAAATCCTTGGTATGAGAATAACAAGAGACATAAAAAATCACAAATTGACATTGTCTCAGGGTGAGTACATAGAGAAGGTGTTGGAGAGGTTTAGAATGAAGAATGCAAAACTAGTTAGTACACCTTTGACCATCCATTTTAAATTAACCAAATAAATGTGTCCTAAGACACAGGAGGAGATAAAATACATGTTTAGGGTCCCTTATTCATCAGTAGTTGGCATCTTGATGTATGCGATGGTTTGCACAAGACCAGATATTGCACATGCAGTGGGAGTAGTGAGCAGGTATATGAACAATCCAAGTAAAGAACATTGGGAGGAAGTAAAGTGGATTCTCATGTATTTGAGAGGTACTTCTACTCACGCATTACGTTTTGTAGGTTCAGACATTGTTCTATAGGGATATGTTGATTCATTTATGGCAGGTGATAAAGATAGTGGGAGGAGCACCACAGGATATATTTTTACTGTAGGTGGAACAATAGTAATTTGGATTTAGAAACTGTGAAAGGTTGTTGCGCTTTCAACAACAAAAGCATATTATGTTGATGCTACAGAGGCTAGTAAAGAAATGATTTGGTTACAAAGTTTTATGGAGGAATTGGGAAAGAAGAAGGAGAATAGCAGGTTGTATTATGACAGTGAGAGTGTCATTCATCTTGCAAATAAATCAGCCTTCCATTCAAAGAATAAGCATATACAGCTCAAGTACCATTTCATATGTTTTGTATTGGAATATGGACATTTGAAGTTGGAAAAGATACATACTAGCCAGAATCATGCAGACATGTTAAAAAAGGGAGTAACCAAGGAGAAATTGAGTTCCTACTCAGTTTCAGTTGGTCTTCAAGCATGAAGGTGAAGATGAGAAATTTGTCAGGTCCAAGGTAGAGTATAGTGCAACAGGTACAACAACAGTGGAGTTGTTGTGATCAATCTCCAAGTGGGAGATTGTTGGTTGTGGATCCTGATTATCTTCATGTTTCATAGGTCTTTGTTTTCAATCGTGTTTATACCTCATGAAGGTTGTACACCCCGAAATATTGTACACCCTCCATGTGGGGGGATTTCCCCCCCTGTGGGGTCCGGAGGGCTCAGGAAAAATTGCCTTGTAAATGTATATTGTAATTTCTTAGTAAATATGGACCATTCATTATAAGGTCGCAGATTTGACAATAGAAGTTATGTTAGGGTTTTTTTCCATAGAAGGAAACCCTCTTTTATGAGGGAAATGTATTGCGGCTATGCATAATTGTGAATATTATATTCTGAGAGAGGAGATTGTGAGAGAAAGAAGAGGAAGTTACAATGAGTGTGTTGTAGGTTGTATCCCTTCATTTTGTTGGATAATAAAAAGCAAGGACCTGGAAATTTCTCTGGTGGACGTAGCCCACATTGAGTGAACCATGTATATCTGTGTCTCTATTGTATTGTGTATCTTCTGTGTTTTATTTCCGCATTTGTTTTATTTTATTGTTCCGCGATCCTGTTTTTCTAACAATACTTTGGTGGTTGTCTTCTTGGTTCCTTTGAGTTTGAGTTCGAGGAGATGAATTGAGGTGTCTCTTTAATGTCTGGTAATGAGTTGGAGGTAGTGAGGAAACAAGATCCCTTGTTTTTGTCGAAGGGTTGGGACCTAGGATCCTACATGTGTTGGCTCAACTTGTTTGGGTTAGGATTCCATACATATAATTGTCATGAAAATCAAGCATAGATATAAGCATAAACTCATGTTGATCAAAAAATTTGATCACTTAGATTTTCCGATCTTGGGATAATAATAAAAAAATCAATATGAGAAGAAGGAAATTTTGGTATATTATTAGTTCATTATGTAGCCTTCAGTCTCATATTCGTCATGCATTTTTCAGATTCAAAATCCAAGTTCATTTTCTCAAGATATCCAGGTTTTTGTCTAACCGCCCAAAAAAGAGTGCTTTTCCATATGCAACACAACTAATTTGATTGGAAATAATATTTTCAATCATTATTTCCATTTTCAGGACCATGCACCTTTTCTTGGAACCATGTCAATTTTTTCGAAACCACGTTCATATCTTTGATCACATCATTCCACACTTAGAATATTTTCGAAATTACCCACTCTCCAATTTTCCCTCTCGTATATTTTCCATACTTCGATTTTTTTCTGCTTATCCTTCCACCTACTCTCCTCTCCTCCCTCACCTCTGCATCCCTCACTCCACATCTGCATTCCCTTCCCCCTCTATTTTCCCTCACTCTTTCTCCCACACTTAACCATTTCTTATTCCCCTCACTCCTCCATCCGGACCTACGGACCTCCACTCTCACTGCACTTCCATCTCACTTCTCATCCCTCACTCCACATATGCATTCCATTCCCCCTCTCTTTCCCCTCACTCCCTCTCCCACACTTAACCATTTCTTCATTTCCCTCACTCCTCCATGTAGACCTATGGACCTCCACTCTCACTACACTTCTCCCTTACTTATTGATCCGAAAAGATCTTTTAAATGACAATGGTTGAGTTATTTTGCATGAGTTATTTTACCATTTAGGAAATTAATGAAAGAGGAAGAATGAAAGAGGAAACATGACAGCCATAAAGAAATATACAGAATTCAACATAAGCATGAAGAACAACAAACCATAACAAGAGAAGTTGATAACAGAGTTCGGGAATCTCCCCTACGTCTCTGGGCCTTTGTCTCAGTGGGTGAGGCTTTCTTATTTTTGTTCGAAGGTTTAAATGTACATCATGAAAGTTCCAATGGATTACAAAAATGAGCTATTTGTGTTATGCTAGATCTCAATAACCCATCAAAACTGACAGCACTGAAAACAGATGAACGAAACTCCCAGAAATGGCCCGCAAAGGTGCACTCCTCAATAGCTTCCCTGCATAAAAATGGCTTTGCCTCAACAATTTATCAGAATTTTCCTAATCTGAAATTCCCCCATGGCTCCAAGAACCTATGTTTTGTATAGAATAGAAGTGGATAACAAACTCCCAACTTCTCCCCAAGATCTGGCCTAAAAAAGGGCCCAAGATCCTCCAAAAATAACCAAAAATCCCTCAAAACTGCTGAGAAAATCAATTAAAATCATTTAATAATGTATAAAACCCACTTATTGGCAAAAATCGAGGGTGCATCCCCCTTATTTCGCGCTCCTGGTCATGTGGGGCACCTCCATGTGGCCTCAGGCTGGTGTGCTAGTCCTAGCCCCCCTGATCTTGACCCTGGTCACATGCTACAAAAGCCATATGGCTACAGGTCCTATTCTCCATGCGCAAAACATTTATAGCCCCCTATCGTTTTAGCCTATGGTTATGCGCCTGGTTGGTGGGCTATCCTGGTTGACCAATGCTAACCCCAAATCTGGGCGATAGACCGAGTCATATGGTGTGGTCATATTGCATCGGGGGCTGGCTACAAAGCGAAGCTATATCATAACAAAACTCCGTGCCATAAATATGATGTCAAGGTCATATGGTATGTGCCGAAACCCGGGGTTGGATCCACATATCCCCGTGCCAAAAAACAATACAAAGGAGTGGGGTCATATTGGTATGGTCGTATGCATATGTCAGGGGCTGGGGCTAGGCCCCCTCTCTTATATTCGCTCGTTTTACATACCATGCAACTTAAATAGTAGTGACGCCACCATAGGTTAAGAAACACTATGTAGGGGGGTTGGTAGCCCGACCTATGTGAAGGATTTGGCGCCCATGGAGGTCACGGGTTCGACCCCCACGAACTCCATATAATTTTTCACCTGCTAACCAATAGATGGGTGCCACGTGGTAGCCCAAGACTAGGCCACATGGCACCACGTTATTCGCCCGAACAAGGACACATGTCAAACCAACATTCGCCCACCTGTCAACTACCCAGTCAACAACCTACCACGTCATCCTGCCACTGTACCTGCCACGTGTCGTACAACTGTACGACCTTGACAAGTTAGCATGTGCCACGTGTCACCCTTGCAGTGGTGCCACATGTCACACTCTGACTGGTCCACCTATCACCATCAACTTCCCAATCAGTGCTAATGCATCACTGCCACATCACCTATACAATTGTACGACCTGTACAGTCAGATGCCACATCAACACTATATGGACTGCATAGTCAACATTTTTTTTGCCTGTTTGACGAAACAAACAGAACGTGATATCTTTCGCATACGACATCTATTTGATCTCATTCAAGTTACATTGGGTTTGTATCCATGAGGTCTACTCACACGTATTTTTTGAAGAGATTATGAGCACTTTGGTTTTTAGGCCTTCTTGGACCCCATCTTGGCTCCGGGATCCAATTTTGGATCACTTATCATCCCTCACTATGCATCTCCGCCTCCACACTCCCTTATTTCTCTTTCCTCACCACCCTCCCTCCTTCCAGTCTCTCGTTCACTTACTTACCCACTTAACCACTTTACATTAAGTTTCCTCCATTATTCATTAACCAATCGAATTAATCCATGTGCCAACCACTTATATAATGACACATGGCAACCAATTTTATCATGACATGTGGCAACTTATCTACCCGATTACATAATGACACATGGCACCCTATCCATCCAACCATATTATGACACATGAAAACCCATCATATTGTGACATGTGGCATCTTATTAAATTGTGACACGTGGACTAACTAGGTGTTGACATGTTGTTGACTGGGTGCTTATGAGGCGGCGACTAGATGATGATTGGTCAGTCAAAATAGTAATTATTCAATTAATTTCTTAAGGGGTCGAATGCCAAGTTTCTAAAATATTTTATTGGTTCACATTAAAAGCATGGTATACTTTTTAATATATGCCATTAATTCTCCAAGAGACCCATACATGTGGGATAACTATTTTAATACAAATCAAAATTTTCAAAGGGAAAAACGAAATTTAACCAAGGACCCAGATTGCTCGATGAAGATCAATCAATGATTGTTGAGCGACGAACTTCTGGAAGCCATAACCTGAGATCCGAAAGTCGGATTTGGGAAAACTATACCTCATTGGAAAGGTATTTTGAAAAATAAGATGTTGGAATATGTTTCAAGGGTTTTAATTGGCCATATTTGTCTCAGAAATTGAAAGAACAGTCAGCAACATTTTTATGCCTTGTTGATAAATTTGTTTGACAACTCAACTTCACGAGCTCATATCTTGAGATCCAAGAATCAAAATTGTGCCTAGAAGGACTCATTGGAAAGATGAGAAGATTAATATTTCATCTGGAATGTTTCCCATGGTTTAAAGGGTAAGTATGTTACTCAGAAAATCAAAACACAATCCGCTTTTATTAAAGGAAGTGAAATTGAAATTTTGAAAATAAACTTTATTAAAGGAATAAGTGGGTCCTACTTGGAGGCATGGATTTCAATAACATACGTAATTGATGAGAATTCAATAAATTAAAAATCAAAGTTGGTTTACTCCAAAAAGGAATCATGGAAAGTTCTAGAAAGGAAAACCTTAACTACTTCAAGAACATTGAGAGAGTTATGCCACCTCAACCACAACATGTACCTATAAAGGAGCCATCTGCAAGCAAGTGAAGGTTACAATATTTATCCATTATAGTGTTTTCATTTTATGGTCTGTGGGAGCCAATCCCAGTCCTCTTTGAAGGGCGAACACATTTTACTTTCTTTAAATACATTTACTTTGTATTTAAAGACTCATTATTATTTTTGAGACTATGAGAGAGATATCTGGGATATTACATTGTTGCATTCTCAAAGAATTTGACCAAAATCTTGAGTTACCAAATTCTCTGTCTATTGTAATATTTTTGGTGCTTTATTGAAATATAATTTAAAGATCTCTTTTATTTGTGGTCCATTTCTTGCTCTCTCTATTTGTCGTAATATTAAATGTTTTAATGAATGTTGTGATGGATATATCAGTCCTTTATATTCAGTATGCATTGTATCTATTCACATTGTAGATATTGTACATATGAGTTTCTTTTAACACCTGGTCCCAAATATCAGGTGTTGTTTTCCTTGAATGCAAATGTAAATATTAAATCTAGTCCTTCTCAGAATTTGCTTTGTTTCATTTTATTTTCTTGGAATCATAAGAACAAGAGGAGTACCACATCTCTAAAAACAAAAGGGGATTCATATCCTCGTGAGGTTGAACTGAAGACCGTAAAAATTTCTTTTATATCAACAACTCATCACACTAACAAACTCCAATTACTCATTAAATAATTTGCAAAAAACCATAATTTATATTAAGCATGGTCAAAAGATGATTTTATAGATAAAAGGGTGATAAAAAAGAGTGTTATTGATGGGCCTTATGATAGAAATTATGGAGGCCCATCATCCCCCATCTAGAAGCTTATAAAATCGACGATCCCAATACTCTAATCCAAATTGTCTTGGGCTCCTGGAAGTGGAATAATTATTCAAATATGGAATGATAACATAATGGAAAATGTGTCAATTATAATAAATTAGAAGCTACACTCTCTAAAGTCTTGGCTTGACACTTAGGGGAAAATAACTCTCTTTGACATATCTAGATGGTCCCATGATGGTCAGCGGTCTGGTTGGAACTTTGGTGCTCCTCCTTCGAACTTAACCCCTCTTATCCATCAACTGGTCAACAATCTCAAAGGTTGTGCACCTCACAAAAGGTCCTCCTCTGATCAAAGAATTTGGGGAACGACTAATTATACTATCAAGAAAAGTTTTGAGTTCTAGATGGATGATATATCTCTCCCTCCTAGAGAATCTATATGGAACAAAATTTGGCATACAGATGGCATTCTCAAAATCAACATTTTCTGTTGGATTTTGGTGCAAAGAAAAATCTTGACATTAGAAAATTTGGCCAAGAGAGGAATTCGTGAAACATCTAGGTGTGTCCTATGCCCTGGAAACATTAAAACCACTCACCATCTATTCTTTGAATGAAAATTCATAACCCAAGTATGGAAATAGGCAATGAAGGGGTTTGAGCATCAATTTTGTAAGCTAAAAATTCAGAAAAACTTATTTGATAAATGGTGCTACCTATACAAGGGCTCCCTCAAAATAAAACATACTTTGAAA
>WSFP011475929.1:0-16977 GCA_009831015.1 Picea engelmannii
AATCTTAAGAAAGCCTAATAATTAAACCCTGGACCAAACCTAATAAACTACTTGGGGGTTTAATAACTAAGAGTGTGGATCATCTTCAATAATCCTAACAACATTTGTGCTTGAGTCTTCTAAATCTTCTTAAGTTGTTGTTGGTCTTGATGTCTTGATAATAATGACATATTGATGATGATGAAGTGCTAATGCTCTTATTTGGTGATTTCCTGCACACATAAGAAGTGAAAACGTGGTTAGCTTGCTTTGTATAATTTGTACTCTAGCATTCTTTAATTGTAAGTTGTTGTACATGATATTCTTTATTTGGGTTATTTCTCTTGTAAACGTGTAAGTAATTTGTAATCTATTGTAACGAACAACCCTTTAACATAGTTGATCCCTTGCCTAATTTCTAGGCACTAGTCTTAGTTGACCTAGGGAAAAGGCTTGCCTCACATGCTAACCCTTGCATATTGTATTGTTGCCTTAGCATCTTAGGATTAGAATCCCCCCTAACCTTAACAAATTAAAATTAACTCATAGTACCTAACTCTAACACATCTAGTAACTAAGGTCTACCCCCTTTGGCTTCCCTAGGAGTAAGCCTAGACGGAAGAGGTTCCAGTCAAAGTGACAGCGTGGGCTGTGAACCTAGGCATTGTGCCTCCAAGGACACACTAAGTGAGCCGGACTTAGCTGACGTTTGCAAGTGTGTATAAGGATAGCAACAACACTATATGAAATGATTGATCACTACACGCAAGGAAGAGAAACTCCCATCACACAAAGGGTGGTGAATCAGGTATTGCGCAGAAAGAGGACCAATGGAGAATTCATATTCAGTGCGCAAATTGGGGAATATGATGTGGATAATGTTATCTTGGACTTTGGGTCTAGCGTGAATGTATTACCTAAGCAGACCTGGGAAATGATGGGCAAACCCAAGCTAGTATGGTCTCCTGTTCAGTTAAGGATCGCGAATCAACACAAGATAGTACTGATTGGTCGATTGACAGGAGTACCTGTGGACATAGATGGGGTGTGCAGTGTAGAAGACTATGAAGTTATTGAGTTCGTGGATGATAGTCAACCATATCCAACATTGATGGGACTTGAATGGGCATTTGATAATCAGGAAATCATTAATCTGAAGAGGAGGGAAATGAAATTTGAAGTCGGAGATTTGAAAGTTACTGCACTATTGAACCCAACAGAAAGAAAGAGATACATAGAGCTAGCAAGAGGAAATGACATTGACAACTTGTACAACATGACTGCGCGGATGGACAATTATGTTAACCCTACTAAAGACGGTGCACTAAGTTGGCAAAGTATCAGTTTGTGTGCATCAGACTCAAAGGAAGGTCTAGCGCATTGGCAATAGAGGATGCATGAAGTCTCAACTAGATGATGTGCACGTATGACTCGATCCTTGCACTGGATTGGAACATAGTTATGTGATCCACCTAGGTATGATGGATTGACTGATATAAGTTTGTTTGTAAAGGCATTTGAGTTGCAGGTAGCCGAACAACAAAGGCTGTTGGCACTAGATGTTGTCCTAAAAGCGACTCGTGCCAGATGGTGGGCTGCACACAAAGAAGGAATGGAAGATTGGTCACAGTTTAGAAGACTAATGCAAGTAAGGTTTGGTACGGAGGTAGAAAATATTGCGCAAAAGTATACAGGGGAGAGTGATCCAGCAGGTCATGTTGAGTAGTGTAGGACCTTATGGAGTTCAGTACCGGAAACATAATGGACACACAAATTTATACATACACTAGACACATTTCCGAAGCACTGGTATCTGGAATTGGAGATGTGCAGAGAGACCGCAAGATGGGATGAGTTGGTCCAGAGTTTCAAGGTCACATTTACATTTGAACATGAATCTCCATCAATAGATGTAGTGCTACAGGCTACTTGAACCAAGATCTTCTCAGAAGAAGGGCCGATGGAGGTGGTACCAGTGTGCAGTACGCACCGAGCTGCTATGATTGTCCATGAGTTATTGGAGTGCTACAATGTTGCTAAGGAAGAACATGATGAAGAAGATCCCAGGAATGTACAAGTACCTGAAACAGAAGGAGAACGCGCAGTAGAAGGATTAGAGCTTGAGTCCGCTACATACACATAGCTAATAAAGATGCAGAAAGTAAACATTGGGATGACAAAGAACCCAAAGTTTGTGCAGAAAGGAGATTACTGGAGTGATGCGACAGTAGAGAAGATTGTAGACTCACTGCGTGAATATCAGGACCTATTTCCAACTACATTCTCAGAGATGAAGGGGATAGTTGGGGACTTAGGCGAGATGAAGATTCCGTTGAAACCAGGTACTAAGCTAGTGCAACAGAGACCTTACAGGTTAAATCCGAAGTACAAGAAAGTGAAAGCCAAAATAGACAGGATGTTGGACACAGGAATCATTGAACCCGTGGAAGAATCAGAGTGGATCAGTCCAATGGTAGTGCAAGACAAGAAGACATGAGGAATTGGGATTTGCGTGGATCTGAGAAAGTTGAATGATGCATGTTTACATGACCCATTTCCAACACTGTTCACAGATGAGGTATTGGAGAACGTAGGAGGCCAAGAGACTTACTCGTTCACAAATGGATTCTCAGGGTACCATCAGATAGAAATTGCGCAGGAAGACTGGTACAAGACTACTTTCGCGACAGAGTGGGGAAGTTATCAATATACAATAATGCCCTTTGGACTGAAGAATGCCCCTGCAATGTTTTCCAGAGTTGTGGTTGCAGCGTTCAAGGAATTTATTCATAAGTTCCTCGAAGTATACTTGGACGATTGGACTGTGTTCAGTCTACTGAAGGATCACATAGAAGTACTCAAGCCAATGTTGGCTAGGTGTAGACAGTGTCAGATTTCGCTGAACTTGAAGAAGTGTATTTTTTGCACACCGTTTGGAATTTTGTTGGGCCATGTAGTTTGCAAGCAGGAATTACTAGGGGATCCGACCAAGATTGCAGTAATTCTGGATTTAGAACCACCTACATCAGTCGGACAGCTGAGGGAAACTCTCGGTCACACAGGGTATTATAGGAAGTTTATCAAAGGATATGCGCAGATCACAACAACTATGGAAAATTTGCTGAAGAAGGAAGCGAAGTTCCAATGGAATGAGAGCTGTCAGAAGGGTTTGGACATATTAAAGCAAAAACTAGTGATCGCGATTTTAATTTTTCCAGATTGGAACAAGGAGTTCCATGTTTATGTAGATGCATCATCCATAGCATTGGGCGTAGTACTATCTCAACCAGGGGAGGGAGACAGATCACTCAATTGCGTTTGCAAGTAGGAAGCTGTTCATAACAGAGAAGAATTACACCACTATAGAACGAGAAGGATTGGCAATGGTATATGCGCTACAAAAGTTCAGACATTATTCATTGGGATCTCACTTTAAGATGTATACAGACCATTCCGCACTAAAATACTTAGTGAACAAGCTAGTGTTGGGGGGGGGGAATATGAAAATGGCTACTGTTGTCTCAGGAATACGACTTTGAGGTTGTGGTGAAACGAGGGAAGTTGAATGCAGAACCAAATCATCTAGCATGCATACTATCAACAGAAGATGCAGGAAATTTAAATGACAGCTTCTCAGATGCATAACTATTTGCAATTGAAATGGTGGATGATTACTTCTCAAACATCATGCAGTTTCTAAGTACAGGAAAGGCCCCATCATACATGACAGTGGCGCAAAAGAAACGACTAGTAGTTAAAGAAACAGATTATCAGTTGATTGCAGGAAACTTATACAAGTTAGGTGCAAATGGAATACTAAGACGATGTGTGTTGGAACATGAAAGATCGATGATACTCGCAGAAGCGCATGACGGGATTGCAGGAGGACATTATGTAGGAAAAAAAATGCACAAAATATTTTGTGTGCAGGGCTTTGGTGGCTCACACTTCACAAAGATGCTAAGGAATATTGTTAGTCATGTGATGTATGTCAAAGAGTGGGAAAGCCATCTAGGAGGGATGAAATGCCTTTAAATCCACAGGTTACCTTACAAGTATTTGATAAGTGGGCCATAGACTTTGTGGGGCCAATTAACCCACAAGCAAGAAGATCAGGCGCAAGGTACATAATCACTGCGACGAAATATTTGACAAGATGGACAGAAGCAGCACCAGTCACAGACTGCATTGCAGAGACTACTGCGCGATTTTTGTTTGAGAATGTAGTCACACGATTTGGATGTCTGTGCATACTACTCAATGATCAAGGAACACACTTCCTAAATAAGACAATTGCAACATTGACTGAGGAGTTTCAAATTCATCACCAGAAGAGTACCTCGTATCATCCTCAGGCCAATGGGACAGTGGAAGCTTTCAATAAAATCCCGGAGAATGCTTTGACAAAGATCTGCAACGTAGGGAGAGATGATTGGGACTTAAGAGTTCCTGCAGTTTTATGGGCTTACAGGACTACAAATAAAAAGTTGACAGGGCAGACACCTTTCAGGTTGGTCTATGGGCAAGAAGCAGTGATACCAATGGAGTTTATTCTACTTAGTCTACGCGTTGCAGCGATCACTGATCTTTCGGACTCATGCGCAATAAAGGAGAGATTGTTACAGTTGGTACAGCTTGAGGAAGATCGGTTTGTCGCAGGTTTCCATCAACAAGTTCAGAAGGCAAGAGAGAAGGCATGGCATGATAGACACATTAGACAAAAAAAGTTCCAAGTGGGAGATTTAGTATCACTTTATGACAGTAAGTTTATGCAACATCTAGAGAAGTTTCGAATGCATTGGTTAGGACCCTATGTGATTCAACATGTGACAGAGGCAAGTGTTGCGCAATTGGAAACCTTGTAGGGAGGAGTCCTTGGGGGAATGGTGAATGGAAGTCAGCTGAAACTCTATAGAGACGACTGACAGTTTGCGCAGTAATCTGGGCTGCACCAGACCCATATGTATTATAGTAACTGTACTATAGTAGGAAGGTAAAACACATAAAAACATATAAAAAGTAGAAATAGGTAGAAAAATGAATAAAAAGTAGATATAGAAAAAAGAAAAAGATAATAGAGTACAAAGGCATAAGAACTTGCGTAGAAGGAATGATTATCGCGCTATCGGGATGAAATTGCGCCAATTAAGACAATAATACACAGAAGGGGAAGACGGCTAAGAAGCAATAACATTTGCACAGTATGGTACTGACAGGACCGTTAAAAGGCATTAAAGCAAGGAAACGACAACTACAAAGTGGTAATGACAGGTCATAAAGACGCCGTATAATTTTAAATGGTAAAAGCCGTCAAAAATCACGACAGATTGGTAGTACGAGGAAAAAATTACACGACGGATTTGGTAATAAAGATGCATTTATTTAACCATTCATTAACCTCGTTGGCTGATTGGACAAGTTAGTTATGGCGTGAAGAGACATGAACAGTTGGCAAGGAGGCACAAAAGCAGTTGAGCGTTGCCAAATATAAATCATTGTTACTAAGAGCTGCATGCAAGTGAGAGTGAACCAGAGCGAACCAGAGCAACTCAGAGCTGAACTACAACCTCACTAGCACACACATATAGAGCAAGTAAAGAAACCTGTCGCATGAAACAATGGCACCGCCAATGGTTGAATCACCATCAGCAGTGACACAGAAGCAATATAAACAATCATCAGTTGCACCATAAGTCGAGTAAACACCTGGAGCTTCGGCTTCACAAGCAAGCTTTCACAAGGATTATATCCCACCGAGGAAAGACAGTGCACCTCAAGTCAAAGTACCAATAGATGAGAAATACCTGCTGGCCACACCAGCCGTCCCACCTAGTGCAAGTATTGAAGGGGACATGCTCGGCAAGATTGCTGCCCTCAAGTTTGTAGACCACAATATCACAGACGAGCAGAAGTTTCCCGAACTGGCCAAGGAAAAGTACTTGTGCGCTAAGAGCGTACCGGGCAAAGGAGCGATATTGCTGGAAATGCAGATGTGGGCAACAAGACTCGAGAAGTCGAGAATACTGAACCTATTGGAGGTTCCACAGTTTGGACGTAGCCTGGAAATCAATGCCTGTGTTAAGTTACTACTCAGCTGTGTCCATGGAGGAACAATGTGGCTTGACCCATGAGTGTTAATTGAAACTTCATTAATTGCACGGATCATAGGGCTACCAAAAGGAGAGGATCCGACCACCTTGCTCAACAAAGCAGGGGAGAGAGCCCTATCAGAAGCTACCTATTTAACGTGGTTCACATATCAATTTTGACTAGGTTGGCCTTGGCTACATGTATGTACTACATCAGAAACTAGAGCTAGAACTGAACAAAAACTGGAAACAAAATAGGATGACAGATCTGGTCGACCAAAAATACATAAATATTCTAATTTTGAAAAGAAATTCATGTGCATCCATGTGAATCCAAACCATTATACACAAATATGCAAATTTTCTAGTGTATCGACAAGTAAGGGTGCATATAACCAAAATAACACTGAGTGCAATCCATATCTGAGCCAAAATACATCAATAAGGAGGCTCTAAATGGTCTCTAGTGTCCAAAAATAAGCATAGTATCAATTAATAATTATACTCTAGATTCTAGACTCTACAATCTAATCATATGAGATAATCAACTGAATTCTCCTCATCTACATCCTCAACATGACTAGACTAAAAAATGGGATTTTGGCTTGATTCCCCTGGTCCAAGAAACTCAACTAAAAAACTCTCCCAATCAGCCCTATAATCAGCTCTCCAAATTAGCCGAATGAATTCTTCAAATCAGTCCTTCAATTTGTTGATGATTGCAACTTCATGAGACATTCTCCTGATCGTTCTCCTCTGGACTGAGTTGAGATGATCTGTGAGAACGCCTATGTGATAGGTGAGTCATACTCCTCTGGACTAAGTTAAGATGACGTGTGTTGGTCCCTTGTCGTGCTTCTTTGGATTGAGTTGAGATGACTTGAGATGGTCTCTTGTTGGACTCCTATGGACTTAGTTGAGTCGACTTGAGATGGCTCTCCAGTTCATACTCCTATGGATTTAGTTGAGTTGATCTGTTTGAGAGTGATGTCCCTTGTGATTGAGCACATGTGGACTTGTCCCTAGTGGCAGAGCACTAGAGGATGTGTGTGAGAGCCCTTGCTATATTGTCAAAGAGTAAGACTATTGTAAAACCCTAATTTGTATTGTGAAGGGTGCAAGGCGGCCCTACTGTGTAAAGATAAATAATATTATGTAAAAGACTAATTGTATTATTGAGTTGTACAAGTCGGCCCTATTGTGCCAATAGGCATGTTTATTCATTGAGTTAGGTCATGTATATATTAGTGAATGATCCCCATTGTGGATCATTCATCTCATTCAGTAAACGCATTACTTGGAGAGCTAAAATTTGGTGTGCACTTATTATGCGCTATCTTTCTTGGTCATAGAGCACCCTCTTGTGTGCGCTAGGGTTTATGGTATGAGGGTGATCTTCTCTTAGCAATATAGTAAAGGGTTGCTGGGTTTTTTCCCATGTTTGAGAAGGGTTTTCCCAAGATAACTTCTTGTGTCTTGTGCATGGTTATTCTTCTTGTGATCTTGGTTTGCTGCAGCTATTGTGTTGCTGCGTTGTTTATAGTTCAAGTTCATGCTAAATTGAAAAGAAACTACATGTGCTCGAGTCACCATTAAAAATTCAACATGGTATCAGAGCAGTGTTCTTGAAAGAGCCATCGCACAAGCTACTCCAACACCTTTCCAAGCCAATCATCACCTTCTTGCTGCAACTGCAAAAACGACCCTTACCTTTTTTCCTTTTCAAGCTAGTTTTAGCACTTTCCCTTGAGCGTTGGGCCTAATTTCTTCACAGACAGGTACGGTCTAGTCCAATGCATCACCTGCAACTTTCAGATTGAAAATTGACGAAGTTTGGATTTTCGGCCCTAGGGTTTCTGCAGATTTCGGTTTCTAGGGTTTTAACAGGTTGTTGGGGTATTTTTGCAGCTCCCTGGTGTTCTTTTGATTCTCTAGGGCTTCTTGTTGGTAGTCATAAGTCCAACAAAACTCCTAGAGACTTCCTTTTGAAAAACGTTAGGTTTTTTGCAGCTAGGGTTTCTAGCCTAGCCATTAGGGTTTGTGAAGAATCTGCAAGCCATGAGGAACAAAACTTTGGTGGAAGATAGGCTTGATGGATCAAGCAACTTCAACTCCTGGAAGTCAAGATTACACATCACTCTAGAAGATAGTGACCTATTGAAGTTGATAGAAGGAACTCTACCAACAACAACAATCGATGAAGAGAAGGTTAAATGGAAGACAGATGCCATCAAAGCTAGGAAGATAATCATCTACTCAGTAAGAGATCATCTACTACCTCACATTTCTACCTTGAAGACAACTTATCTAATGTATGATGCGTTGAAGAAGATGTTTGAGAGCAACAACACTAACAAAGCTCTTACATTGAAACACCAAATTCAAAATCTCAAGATGTTGAAAGATGACACCATTGCTACCTTCTTCATGAAAATTTTATAGATCAAAGATCAATTATGTGCCATTGGAGAAATCATAACAGACAGAGAGCTTGTCATGATTACTCTCAATGGTCTTCCAAGCCATTGGGAACCATTCATTCAAAGTATCAGTGGAAGAGCAGATTTACCTCAGTTTGATCGTCTATGGGCAGACTGCACTCATGAGGAAACCAGACTTATAGCCAGAGGCGTGCAAGAATCCCATCATGATGACAATCAAGTCCTTGCTTCTCATGCAAAGAAAGGTAGAAGAAAAAGAAGAAGTTTCAACAAAGCATTCAATGACAAGAAAACTTCAACAACTCCAGGTCATGAACAAAGAAAAGACATCAAAGATTCATTGTTTTAGATGTGACAAGTATAGATACATTGCGAGAAATTGTCTTACCAGGAAGAAAGGACGACACCATGCCTCCACTGCCGATGTTAATTCAGAACGACCACAGAGGGATGAAGGCATGAAAGATGAAGCGTTCTTCTTCATTTCAACACTCTCAGGTACGATTCCTACTGATAGTGATATTTGGTTGATTGACAATGGTGCTTCCAAACACATGACTGGATATAGAGAACATCTCACTGATATTGTAGAGAAAGAGTCTCGTCTGCATGTTGTACTTGGTGATAATGCCGGATATACTGTGAAGGGAGTTGGATCTTCTTCCTTCCAACTAGATTCTGACATACCTCTTCAATTAAGTGAGGTACTATATGTACCTGGGATGAAAAGGAACCTTGTCTCTATTTCTACCTTAGAGGATAAAGGCTACAAGGTTATTTTCTCTGAAGGAAAAGTTCCTGCATGGCACAAGAACTCACACATGGATTCTGCCCGGGTGATTGGTGTTTGAGAAAACAATTTGTACAGATTGACTGTCTGACCAGTCCAGGCCTTATTACATGATACTATCAGCTTGAGAGAGCTATGGCATAGGAGACTTGCTCATATACATTATAGAGCCCTTCCCGCTCTGGGGAAGATGGTGATAGGTCTTCCAGAGATACATATTGAGCATGATGGCGTTTGCAGAGGTTGTGCTCTTGGCAAGAATGTCAAGGGGTCCTTTCCGAGCAATGACAGTAGATCCAAGGGGATCTTGGAATTGATACATATAGATGTTTGTGGACCTATGCATGTTGCTTCCTTGAATGGATACTTATACTATGTGCTCTTCATCGATGATCACTCTCGGAAGACATGGATTTACTTCTTGAAGACCAAGGATGGAGTCCTTACGAGATTTCAAGAGTTTAAAGCTCAGGTTGAGAACCTAGTCAGGAGAAAGATCAAAGTGTTGAGATAAGGTAATGGAGCAGAGTACAACTCTAGGGATTTCAGTGATTTCTGTATTGAGGCAGGGATCAAGAGGGAGTACACCGTTCCTTATAACCCTTAGTAGAATGGGGTTGCAGAGAGGAAGAACAGATCCATTGTTGAGGCAACCAAAGCAATGATACATGATCAAAATCTACCTATGATTTTGTGGGCAGAGTCATCCATGACAAATGTGTACGTTCAAAACAAGAGTCGTCATAAGATTTTGAAAAACATGACTCCCGAAGAAGCTTTCACCGGAGTGAAGCCTAAGGTTGGACACTTCAGGATATTTGGGTGTCTAGTATACATTCATGTACCCAAGGAAAAGAGGACCAAGCTAGACCCTTCAGGCATAAAGGGTACATTTGTGGGGTACAATGAATCTTCAAAGGCATATCGGATCTACATCCCTAGTTAGAGACAAATCGAAGTTAGCAGAGATGTCACCTTTGAGGAAGAGATAGCCTTTTGAAGATCCAAAGAATCTCAGATGGAGATTGATAGTGAGAAGAAAGAAGAGACAATACCTTCTCCCCCTTCAGCAGTCCAGAGGGAGACAATTACTGATCCAGTTGATCCCGTAGCTCCAGTTGATGTTCCCAGAGACATTGTAGTAGGCCAAAAAGGGCCTGCATGGGCTCAACAGACTCTGTAGGAGGCAGAGGGACATACAACTCCTCGTGGTACATTCCAAGAGAGCAAGAGAACACAGAGATTTTCGAGCTATGTTTCAGCTATGAGCCACATCATTGATACTGAGCCTTCTTGTCATGGAGAGGCAACATGTCAATAGGTTTGGCAAGATGCCATGAGCGAAGAGTATCAGTCCATCATGAAGAATGATGTGTGGGATATTGTTCTGAGACTGAAAGGGAAGTCTGTTGTGACTTCCAAGTGGATCTATAAGATCAAACATGCAGCTGATGGAAGTGTCGAGAAGTACAAAGCGAGATTTGTGGCTAGAGGATTCTCTCTCAGGTGGAGGGAATAGATTGTGAAGAGACATTTGCTCCTGTTGCCCGATACACTTCCATCTGTACGATTATTGCCCTTTCTGCATCCATGAGTTGGAGACTACATCAAACGGATGTGAAGACAACCTTTCTCAATAGAGAGATTGAGGAAGAAATTTACATGGAGCAGCCAGATGGATTTGTGATACATGAGAAGGAGTCTCATGTGTGTAGGTTGAAGAAAGCCCTGTATGGACTAAAGTAGGCACCTCATGCATGGTATGAGAAGATTGATGGATACTTGATGAGTTTGGGCTTCAACAAGAGTGTTGCTGATCCCAACCTATACTACAACATTGTTGGTGACGAGTGCCTGATTTTGGTCCTATATGTTGATGACTTATTCCTCACCTGTTCAGAAAGCCTTATTGTTGAATGAAAGCGTGCATTGGCTTCTGAATTCGAGATGAAGGACCTTGGTATGATGCACTACTTCTTGGGACTAGAAGTGTGGTAGAGGACTGATGAGATTCTCCTGAGTAAGGGGAAATACACAGTTGAGATATTGAAGAAATTCGGGATGACAAACTGCAAGCCCATGGCTACACCGATGGTGATGAATCTGAAGAAACTGAGCGAGACTTCTTTGGATTCAGGCAAGATTGATCCACATCTTTACAGACAGTTGATTGGATCATTGATGTATCTGGTTAACACCAGACCTGATATATGCTATGCAGTGAGTGTACTCAGTCAGTTTATGAGTCAGTCGAGACAAACACACTGGACAACAACGAAGCATGTGTTGAGATATTTACGAGGCACAATTGGTTAGGGAATGAGATATGTGTCTGGTGTAGACATGAGATTGCAGGGATATGCCAATGCAGATTGGGAAGGGAGTGCAGTGGATTGTAAGAGCACCTCCGGTTGTTGTTTTACTTTGGGATCCGCCATGGTTTTTTGGTGCAGCAGGAAACAAACTTTTGTGGCTTTGAGTACCCCAGAAGCAGAGTACATTGCATTATGTGTGGCAGTCCGCGAAGTAGTGTGGCTTTGCAAGCTCCTTGCAGACTTATTTGGACATGAGATGGATTCCACCGTTATCCATTGTGATAACTAGAGCTGTGTGAATCTCTCAGAGAATCCTTTGTTTCACGATAAATCGAAACACATTGAGAACAAATACCATTACATCAGAGATATGGCGCAAAGGAAAGAAATACATGTGCAGTACCTTTCTACACACAAGCAAGTTGCAGATGTCTTCACCAAACCGCTTGCCAGGACAAAGTTCGAGTACTTCCGTGAGAGACTTGGCCTGGTGGAGAATGCCTCCCTAGCTGAGAGGGAGTGTTGATGATATCAGCTTCATGAGACATTCTCCAGATTGTTCTCCTCTGGATTGAGTTGAGATGATCTGTGAGAACGCCTATGTGATAGGTGAGTCATACTCCTCTAGACCGAGTTGAGATGATGTGTGTTGGTCTCTTGTTGTGCTCCTCTGGACTGGGTTGAGATGACTTGAGATGGTCTCCTGTCGGAGTCCTATGGACCTAGTTGAGTCGACTTGAGATGGCTCTCCAGTTCGCACTCCTATGGATTTAGTTGAGTTGTTATGTTTGAGAGTGACGTCCCTTGTGGTTGAGCACATGTGGACTTGTCCCTAGTGGCAGAGCACTAGAGGATGTGTGTGAGACCCCTTGCTATATTGTCAAAGAGTAAGACTCACAATCTAATCATATGAGATAATCAACTGAATTCTCCTCATCTACATCCTCAACATGACTAGACTAAAAAATGGGATTTCGGCTTGATTCCCCTGGTCCAAGAAACTCAGCTAAAAAACTCTCCCAATCAGCCCTATAATCAGCTATCCAAATTAGCTGAATTTATTCTTCAAATCAGTCCTTCAATCTGTTGATGATTGTAGCTTCATGAGACATTCTATAGAATCTAGATCATTCACCTCTGGACCGAGTTGAGATGATCTGTGAGAACGCCTATGTGATAGGTGATTCATACTCCTCTGGATTGAGTTGAGATGACGTGTGTGTTGAATTTTCTCTATGTGCTAGGCTCAAGCATGAGGTTTATTTCATTTAGCATGTACTTGAACCATAAACAAATGCAACAACACCATACACAAGTGCTGTAATAACCAAGATCACAAGAAGAATAACCATGTAGAAGAACACAACAAGTATCCTGGGAAAACCCTTCTCAAACAAGAGAAAAACCTAACAATCCATTGCTATATTCTTAAGAGATGATCCCCCAAACCATAAACCCTAGATGCACACAAGAGGGTGCTCTACAACCTTGAAACTAGCGCCCAAGAGAGGTGTGCACTTCAGCCGTACAAGTAGGTCTGAAATTTCCAAATGACAAGTGAGAGAGTGTGTAATCCTCAATGGGGATTCACCTCCATTTATACAAGACTAGACACAACAATAGGTGTGTCTCTTGGCAGAATAAGGCCGACCTCAATAACTCAGTAATATAATTAATCATTACATAAACATTAATTATCTTTCACATATGGTGGGGCCGACTTGTACCCTTTACATCACAATTAGGTTTACAAGTAAATCTTACACTTAGACAATATAGCAAGGGATCCACATGTCCAGTAGTGCTCAACCATTAGGGACACGTCCACCTGTGCTCAGCCACAGGGACGTCATACTCAACAGGTCTCTATCTCAATTGAGTCCACTGGAGAATCATCTGGAGTACCATTTCAAGCCGACTCAACTGAGTCCACATGAGTACAAGGCAGGAGACCATCTCAAGCTGACCCAACTTAGTCCAGAGGAGTACAAAGCAAGAGACCACACGTTATAACAACTCAGTCTAGATTCTGACGTACACCCATCACATGGGCACACCCAAGACTTGGGCTCTCACTCACAGATGCCTCAACTTAGTCCAGAGGAGAATGATCTGGAGGATGTCTCATGAAGCTGCAATCATCAACACTCCCTCTCAGCTAGGGAGGCATTCTCCACCAGGCCAAGTCTCTTATGGAAGTACTCGAACTTCGTGCTAGCAAGCGGTTTGGTGAAGACATCTGCAATTTGCTCATGTATAGAAATGTAGTGCACGTGTACTGCTTTCCTCTGCACCATATCTCTGATACAATGGTATTTTATCTCAATGTGTTTCGATATATCGTGAAACACATGATTCTCTGAGAGCTTCACACAACTCTGGTTATCACAATGAATAATAGTGGAATCCATCTCATGACCAAATAAATTTGCAAGGAGCTTGCGAAGCCACACTTCTTCGCGGATTGCCACGCATAACGCTATGTACTTTGCTTCTGTGGTACTCGAAGCCACAAAGCTCTGTTTCCTATTGCACCAGGAAACCATGGCAGATCCCAAGGTAAAACAACAACTAGATGTGCTCTTCTGGTCCACTGCGCTCCCTGCCCAATTTGCATCGACATATCCCTGCAATCTCATGTCTACACCGGAGGCATATCTTAGGCCATATCCAACTGTGCCTCGTAGATATCTCAATACATGCTTCGCTGCTATCCAGTGAGTTTGTCTTGGCTGACTCATAAACTGACTAAGTACGTTCACTGCATAACATATATCAGGTCTGGTGTTAACCAAATACATCAATGATCCAATTAGTTGTCGATAAAGATGTGGATCAATCTTGCCTGAATCAGTAGAAGCCTCATTCATTTTCTTCATATCCATCACCATCAGTGTAGGCATGTATTTGCAGTCTGTCATACCGAATTTCTTCAATATCTCCACTGTGTATTTTCCATGACTCAGGAAAATCTCATCAGTCCTCTGCCATACTTCTATTCCCAAGAAGTAGTGCATCATACCTAGATCCTTCATCTCGAATTCAGAAGTCAATGCACACTTGCATTCAACAATAAGACTTTTTGAACCGGTGAGGAATAAATCATCAACGTACAAGACCAAAATCAGGCACTCGTCACCAACAATGTGATAGTATAGGTTTGGATCAGCAACAGTCTTGCTGAAACCCAAACTCATCAAGAATCCATCCATCTTCTCGTACCAAGCACGAGGTGCCTGCTTTAGTCCATACAGGGCTTTCTTCAACCTACACACATGAGATTTCTGCTCATGTATCACGAATCCATCTGGGTGCTCGATGTAAACCTCTTCCTCAATCTGACCATTGAGAAAGGCTTTCTTTACATCCATCTGATGTAGTCTCCAACCCATAGATGGAGCTAGGGCAATAATCGTATGGATGGAAGTGTATCGGGCAACAAGAGCAAATGTCTCCTCATAATCAATTCCCTCCACCTGAGAGAATCCTCTAGACACAAATCTCGCTTTATACTTCTCAACACTTCCATCAGCTGCATGCTTGATCTTATAGATCCACTTGTAAGTCACTACAGGCTTCCCTTCTGGTCTCGGAACAATATGCCACACATCATTCTTCATGATGGACCGATACTCTTCTGTCATGGCATCTTGCCATACCTGCTGACTTGCTGCTTGTCCATGACAAGAAGGCTTAGTATCAATGATGTGGCTCATAGCTGAAATATAGCTTGAAAATATCTGTGGTTTCTTTCCCTCTCGGAATGTGACTCGAGGAGATGCATGTCCCTCTGCCTCTTGCAAAGTCTGTCGAGCTCAAGCATGCCTTTTATGGCCTACTGCAATGTCTCTAGGAACATGAACTGGATCAACTGGATCAACTGGATTGATGGTTGTCTCCCTCTGAACTGCTGAAGGGGGAGAAGGTATTGTCTCGCTGTCAATCTCCATCTGAGATTCTCTGGATCTTCAAAAGGCTCTCTCTTCCTCAAAGATGACATCTCTGCTCACTTCAATCTGTCTCTGACCAGAGATGTAGATCCGATATGCCTTTGAAGATTCACTGTACCCCACAAATGTACCCTTTCTGCCTGAAGGGTCTAGCTTGGTCCTCTTCTCCTTGGGTACCTGAAAGTATACTAGACACCCAAATATCCTGAACTGTCCAACCTCAGGCTTCAATCTGGTGAAGGCTTCTTTGGGAGTCATGTTCTTCAAACTCTGATGAGGACTCTTGTTCTGAACATACACCGCTGTCATGGATGCTTCTGCCCACAGAGTCATAGGTAGATTTTGATCATGTATCATCGCTTTGGTTGCCTCAATGATGGTTCTGTTCTTCCTCTCTGCAACCCCATTTTGCTTAGGGTTATAAGGAACGATGTACTCCCTCTTGATCCTTGCCTCAATACATAAATCCCTAAAATCCCTGGAGGTATACTCTCCTCCATTATCTGATCTCAACACCTAGATCCTCCTCTCGGTCAGGTTCTCAACCTGAGCTTTAAATTTTTGAAATCTCACAAGTGTTAAGTTTTTGATGCTTAGCTCATGCATTTTAATTTTATTTCTGTTTAGCATAAGCTACAACCATAACCACTGCAGCAACATGATAATAGCTACAATAAACGAAGATCACAAGAAGAATAACCATGCACAAGAACACAAGAAGTATCCTGGGAAAACCCCTCTTAACCAAGGGAAAAACCCCGCAATCCCATTATTATATAGCCAAGAGAAGATCCACCATCCACCACCAAACCTAGCACACAAAAGGGTGCTGCTACGACTGAGAAAGCTAGCTCCTAGAGAAGTGCGAATTGCAGTCCTCATAATTTCAGACCACAACTTTTGAAATTATGACATGACAAGTGTGTGTAATCAACAATGGGGATTCACTCTTTATTTATACAAAACCTATGACATCAAATGATGTGTCTATTGGCACAATATGGTCGACCAGTACAACTTAATAATATAATTAATAATTACACAATATTAATTATCTTTACATGGTGGGGTCGACTTGTACCCTTTACAACACAAATTAGGGTTTTACCAAAGTCTCACTCTTTGACAATATAGCAAGGGATCTCACACATCCTCTAGTGCTCAACCACTAGTGACAGGTCCACCTGTGCTCACCCACAGGGATGTCACTCTCAACAGATTAACTCAACTCAATCCACATGAGTACCATCTGGAGAGCCATCTCAAGCCGACTCAACTAAGTCCATAGGAGTACAAGGGAGGAGACCATCTCAAGCCGACTCAACTCAGTCCAGAGGAGTACAAGGTAGGAGACCATCTCGAGTCATCTCAACTCAGTCCAGATGAGTAGACAAGAGACCACACGTCATCACA
>WSFP011475930.1:0-16977 GCA_009831015.1 Picea engelmannii
GGAGACCAAACTTAGGTCCTCCAGGGCAGCAGCCTCGGCTTTGGCATGCCCGAAATCTAATAAAGAATAGGAATTCATCCGAATGGGAAAAGAAGGCCATACCTTCTTTGAGTAACCCTTGAGTTCTTTGCTCACTCCTCCAATTACCGTTTGCCAGGTGACCTCTCGACAAGCCAGCTTGTCGGGGATGAATAAAGGCAGCGCATGAGGGGGAACAGAAGCCCCAAAGACTCTGAAATATGAAAACTATGCCTCCACATACCAATCCACTATGCCACTCAGACCTGTTGCAATGTTGTCCGAGACACGAGGTGGTGGGTGCCCAAAAATGGCGATATACAGGGGTAGCATCACCCAGTTAAAAATCTCATATGTGAACTTTTCTGCTTTATTCTCCCATAGTTTGTCATGATAATCATGCACGGGTTTTTCTTGGACTGGATTCCAAGCCCAACTCATCAAAGGGAATGGTGTCATGGAACATACCGCGTCCATGATATATGCTGACATGAAAAATGAGGATGGTTTCCCACTTGCCTTCTGCTCCCGATACTCTGTGACTCTGTTGGCCAAACTATCTGAGAGCATCTTTGCCCAATTAAAAGAGCAACCTTCTACAACCCGAAACATGAGAGGCACCCATGCGATGTAGAAATGCGATGTGTCTTCTCTCCCAAATAGCCGACATGTCATCATGGCCACATATTTATACTGTGGATCCAAAGAAGTGATAGAATATATGCCCTGGTCATTTGCTCTGAATTTCGTGGCACGCGAAACCCAATCTTTAATCAAACCGGGCATGGTTTTGTCGTACTAGGTGCACTCTTTCTCTTTGAATTCCTCCAGGAACTCGACACCATATGTATATTCAGACGTCAAAGGTAGCTTGTACATGGTTTGTAGATGCTCGAGCCTAAAAGTCCCGACAGTAACTCGCTGGTTGTTCATGATCGTCCTAGTAGGTAAGTCTACGTGGTCCAATGCCCACCGAATCATATCATAATACGGAAACAACTGTGGCCTTGTTGCTACTCTGTGCATCCCGGATTGGACGATTATCTTGTACTTGGTGTGTAGATTATCCTTTTTGATGTCATCTGAGTAATCTACCAATTCTGCTTGCAGAACATTTGACACAAATGACCAGTCAGGGATCGACTCGACACTTCGGGGTGAAGTATCGGCGACATTATCTGAGCCCTATCCCGCGACTTCAACATTCGCCTTTGCTGCTTTCCGCGGAGCCATGGCCGCAGTTTGCCTTTTCGATCTCCTTTGATAAAACTGTGTATACATGCAGAAAGTAGTTAACTCAGAAAAGATGAGCTCCGCATGCTATGAAAAAATGCATAATGAAACGTATCTCTTGCATATATTTGAAAAAATGGTACCTTTCAAAACAAGCCTGTCAATTTGAAATTAGAAATAAACTTATGCCGTAAAAATCCGATCTTACACATAGATTTACCTTATCTTCCCATTAATGTCATAAATTTTGGCGGTTTGACGGTTAGTTGAATTATGGAGAGCAAATAGCTACCTCAGAAAACGTGCAAGTCTCAATGCGTGGGACACATCTTGCTTTATTTTAAATTATTAAAACTTAGCAACGTTAATAACTTTCTCGTTGTTCGCTGCATCGTGGATTTTCTTTTGACATTTTGAGTTTTCAACTCGCGAGACTACGAGGACCGATTTTGGCTTAATTAACAATAATCATGATTTGGAGCATTATTAATTTTATAATCAATTTATTTTTCCATATCGCGACTCGGAACTTCGAAGACAAGTTTCTGGGAGATTAGTATGCCGAGTCGCGAAACTGCGAGATGGAGATAATTAAGATTCAATTAAGGGGAGGAAAATCTTAGATTAGGTGATTAATTAATCATGCTATAATTATGTCATGACTTCGTGAGTCGGGGTTTTAGACACCGTAACTTTCTAAAAGATAGTGCCGAGTGGCGAAGCGCCCATAACAGATTTTAACCATGGTTAGTCTTTTACCAGGGTTAGCCCGAAAGAACTTCGTGTTCTCGGCTCTTGTAGCTGAAAAAATATTAACTCAAACTTTGCGAACGCCGAGGCGCAAAACCCTGACGGCGTCTAAACACTGAGTTAAAATATTTTACCCTAGTTACTGTCTTGAGCGAAAATTTAAAACGACTTTGTTGTTTCATGACTTGAGACGTGTGAATTCATGGATTATAGTATCCGACCTGCGAGATCCTGAAGTAAAAAAAAAAGAGACATTCTTACGAAAGTAGATTTGTTACGAGAGTAGAAAAGTATCGCTGCTTATGTAATAAGGTTGCAGAGTTTTCAAAGTCTCGGGGGAAAAATCAAAAGAACATCTTTAGATTTCAAGTATCAAAAATTGAAAATTGTGAAGGGTAAAAATAAAAAACCATGGTAGCTCCAACAGGTACAAATCTCCTATGTTGAATATGGGCGATATTCCTACCCCATCTGACAATTCTATTTCATAAGCACTAGTCTCAAATTTTCTTATGATCTTACACGTTCCAATTTTCTTCATTTTCAACTTATTGTATATTCCCCTTGGGAACCTCTCCTTTATCAGGTGCACCAAGACCAAATCTCCCACTTCAAACTGATGTTCTCTCCTATGTTGATCTTCTCTATGTTTATATTCCTGGTTGGAATTCTTTAACCGCTCTTTAATCTGATTGTGGATCTCTTTCATCTCTGTTGCAAAATCCACTACTCGAACACTTTTGAAATCATTCTACTCTAAGTCTCTCAATTCATATACTCCTCTCGGCTTCATTCCATACATAATATGGAATGGGCTCTATCCTTTACTCCTGTTTGGTGAATCGTTGTATGCAAATTCTTCTTGTGGCAGAATTTGATCCCACTGACTGTGATGTTCAGCTACCAAACTTCTCAATAAATTCCCCAATATTTGATTCACTACCTTAGTCTATCCATCTGTCTAAGGGTGATATGCGGAGCTAAAAGATAAATTAGTCCCTAGCTTCTTCCATAGGGTCCTCCAAAAATGACCAACAAACTTTGTATCCTTGTTCGATATAGTACTCCTAGGTAAGTCGTGAAGTCTAACAACTTCTTTGAAAAACAGGTTTGCAATGTGAGTTACATCACTGGTTTTCTAACATGTTATGAAATGTGCCATTTTTGAAAATCTGTTGACTACCACAAAGATTGAGTCAGACCCTCTTTGTGTCCTTGGAAGTCCTAACACAAAATCCATACTTACTGCATCCCACGGCCTCTCTGGTATTGCCAATGGATGATACAACCCTGTATTTTGCCTCTTCCCCTTTGCATGCTGACAAATTCTACATATGTTGACAAATTTATTAACATCTATTCTCATCCCTAGCCAATAACACAAGCTATTCAATTGTGTGAAGGTTTTTTCATGGCCAAAATGTCCAGCCAATCCTCCATAATTCTTTTCCTTCAAAAGATTCTCTCATAGAATTCTTTGGAATACACAACTGATTCCCTATGAATAATAATCCATCCTGAATTAAATATTTAGTCCATTGGCTTCTATCTCTGAGAACTAGATTCTCACATGCTTCATACACCTCTTTAAAATCTGGATCATCTCTGTACATGTCCTTAAGGTTATCAAAACCTAAGGTCTTTACTCTGAACTCCTGCAGAA
The DNA here is from genome assembly GCA_009831015.1 of Picea engelmannii. Classification (NCBI taxonomy): domain Eukaryota; kingdom Viridiplantae; phylum Streptophyta; class Pinopsida; order Pinales; family Pinaceae; genus Picea; species Picea engelmannii. The sequence goes on from WSFP011475930.1 coordinate 3,665, forward strand.
TCAAACATTTTCTGCTCAAAGCATCAACAACTTTGTTAGCAATTCCAAAAATGTGCTTTATAACAAAAGTGAAGTTCTGCATATATTCAACCCATTTTGCATTTTTCTGATTCAATTTTTCCTGTCGAGTTATGAATCGTAAAGCATGGTTATCACTATACAAGAAAAACTCTTTTGGAACCAAGTAATGTCTCCATTTTTTCACTGCCTGTATGACCGCATAAAACTCTTTATCATACGTGGAATATTTCAGCTTTGAATGATTCAACTTCTCACTGAAGTATGCAATCGACCTATTGTCTTGACTCAAAACTGCTCCAATCGCAAATCCACTTGCATCACATCTGACCTGAAATGTTTTACTGAAATCTGGCAGAACCATAATTGGCTGTCCAATTATTTTCTCTTTCATGAACTTGAAACTCTTCTCTTCTTCCTCTATCCAATGAAAAGATTGGTGTATTTTCTTTTCTATGTCCATCATTGGCACAAAAATTCCACTAAAATTTCTAATGAGTTTTCTGTAAAAACTAGCCAATCCATGGAAGCTTATGACTTCAACGATACTCCTTGGTGATGGCCAATCTTTGATTGCTCTTACCTTTTCAGGATCCATGTTCACCTCATTCGAAGAGATCACAAATCCCAAATAAATGAGTTCTTTCTTCATGAAAGATGACTTCTTCAAATTGATCAACAATTTCTCTTGCTGCAATATCCTCATCACTAAAGATAAATGCTTCATATGTTCCCCTTTAGTCTTGTTGAAGATCAATATATCATCGAGATACACGATGACAAACTTTTCGATGAAATCTTTCAAGACTTCATTCATCAATATCATGAAAGTACTCGACACATTCATCAAACCAAACGACATGACAAGCCATTCATACAGTCCTTCATTTGTTTTGAATGTTGTCTTCCATTCATCACCTTCCCTCATTCTAATCTAATGATACCCACTTTTCAAATCAATCTTTGAAAAAAACTTTGCTCCACTCAAGAAATCCATTAAGTCATCCATCCTGGGTAAAGTAAATATATACCTGATGGTGGTTTTGTTTATAGCTCTTGAGTCAGTACACATTTTTGAGCCACCATCCTTTTTCGGACTTAACACTGTTGGTACAATGCATGGAATCAAACTTTCTCTCACCAATCCTTTCTCCATCAAATCTTGAACTTGCTTCTTGACTTCTTAATTCTCCTGCGGCGTCAATCTATATGCTTCTTTGTTTGGTAAACTTTCTCCTAGTATAAGATCAATATGATGGCTTATACTCCTGATAGGTAGCAACAAACAAGGTAATTCATCCACTACTATATTAGCAAACTCTTCCAACAGTTCTTGAGTTTCCTCCAGTAGATCATCTATCTTGGTACTTGTCCGAATGACTCTGAGTTTTCTCACCATAGAAAACTACATGTCTTCTTCTTTCTTGACTTCATCAAGAAGTTCCTTCCCACTCATGAGAAGTATAGTATTTCTCACCTCTGTTTTTACCTCATTGTCCTTAATTGGCAGCAACATATGCATCCTACCATTCTTCTCCAAGGTGTATGTGTTCCTTCTCCCATCATGAACAACATTGATGTCATATTGCCATGGTCTCCGCAACAAAATATGACAAACATCCATGGGAAGAACATCACATAAGATTTCATCTCTATAACCCCCTATCTTAAATTAAGCTAAACATTGTTTAGTGACTATTACCTAATGTCCTTTTTGTAACCACGAGACTCTGTATGGGCTCGGATGTGAAGCTGTCTCCAATTCCATCTTTTCCACCATTTCTATGGAGACTAGATTATCTATGTTTCCAATGTCCACTATCACCTTGCATACCCTATCGTTGGTCTTGCAAGTAGTTCTAAACAAACTGTTTCTTTGGACTGGATTCTCCGCCTATTTCTCTGGCTTTAAGAGAATTTTCCTCATCATTAAATATCTTCCACCTTCTACATCTTCTGCCTCAATATTTTGCCTCTGTGCTTCTGAAATGTGAGCGTCACATCCTCCATATATTTTTCTTTCAGGACATTTATAAGACATATGCTAGATCCACAGACAAAGCACTTTATCTCACCTCCTCTGCCTCTTCCTCTTCCTCTAGCTCGAGGAAAAGTGTTTCTATTGGCATATTGTCTTCCTTGTGAACTTCCTCCTCTTTCAAGGTGAGTCCGAGGTTTCTTTTCTTCATCCTTAGGCTTCTATACCCTGTCCTAGTCAATTACTTTGCCTCTGCTTTGACTTTGACCTCAGCCTCTTTGACCTTGCTTTCTGGCCAATTTCTCTTCAGCCTTCAGGACCATTTGATAAGCACCTTCTACATTCCTTATCGTCATCATGCTAATATCATCTTGAATGTCATATGTCATACCATTCATGTATCTAGAGACCTTTTCATCATCACTTTCTTGATGACCTGCTCTAATGTTTAATCTGTAGAACTCCTTAGTATATTCTTTCACTGTCATTCCCTTTTGTCTCAAGTTCTTCATTCTTCGAAATAGATTAATTTGGTAGTCTCTGGGTATAAATTTGGCTTTCATATTTGTGACCATTCTATCCCATCTTTTGATTTTTTGCTTGCCTTTGCAATGCCTGTCTATTTGCAGTTCATCCCACCATAGTGTTGCATGCCCTTTAAGTCTAGTAATGTCATGTTTAACTTTCTTATCTTCCTCAACATTGTCATGGTCGAAGTATTTATCCAGAGCTCTAAACCAATCTAGTAGCTCCTCAATGTCTAAGTTTCCTTCATACATTGGAATGTCCATTTTTGATTTGGCCCCTATTCTCACAACATCTCTGAATAAACGTTATTCTACAACATCTTTAGCTACAACTTCTTCTTCAGCTCTAGCCTCATTTTCTCTTTCGGCTTCACTGACATCTCCAACGTCATTTGTCTGTCTCTGTGCTATCTCCATTGCATCTAATCGAGCATGAAGATCTCTCATTTCCCTTTCCACAACTGGACCAGGCATTGGCCTATATTGACATCTTCTTGGCGACATTGTTTCAAATCTGTTCCATGCTGAATTTGAATCACAACTTCCCTTCTATTTTCTCTTGCTTACAGAAAACAATTTTTCAAATCTAGGCTCTGATACCACTCTTGATGCAGCACCCTCTGCCTCAGCAAGCTCTGCACGACCTCCCAGTCTTAGGATCGTTCTTAATCTCCCTTCGAGTCTGATTAACTTTTTTATTCCCTGCAGGAATCTCCAACACACAAGTGTTTAACCATAGGTCCTGCCTTGGAGTTACACCTGTGCAAACAAGCACCAAACACCAACTCTTACCCACACGACTGGATGATATGACCAACAGTCTTCGCCCGGAAAGGTAATTTGGGTTTGGCGACTTTGCAATCCCCAATGTGAGTCTCCTTGTCTTGTCAATCCTCAAAGCCCTGAAAGGCTAATGACTCTTTGACTTCTCCCTAGACTTTTCCTGACGTGAACTCTGTCTAAAAACTGGGGCCCAACCAATTCGACACTTCAAAAATTCGTGTATCGGTGAAATTCAATACAACAACTCCTTCACTCAGTAGACAAAATCGCGATAACTTCTCTCCATGAATCAATGAATCTAAGCTCCCCATGATATGACGGTCCTGAGTCAATCAGGATTTCGTGAATCGGGAGTTCACAACTCTTGACTCCAAATCACAACTTCTTTCATGCCTCGAATTCCGAAAGATGAAATATGGGTGCGAGATCAATGAATCTCATTGATCTGGATCCAATGGCCAATGTTCCTCCTGAGCTTCTCAAGCCGAATGATCCTCACCTTAAACCTTCTGCTGACCTATTGGTCCAATGACTCAAGGAACTTCGACGATTCTCCCTCTGAGAATTTCAGCTATCTATTCAGACTTCTCAAGGACTTCTACTCAATTACCTTGGCGTCTTTCCTTCTGACCTTAAGTTCTATGAGGTGACTTCGGACCTTATTCTTCCTTCGAACACTTCAAAGGTTCTAACCCTTCTAAATTTGGACTCTCACTATGACTCCTAGAATCTAAGGAATCCTTTCACGCACACCTTGTGGCATTCAAAATAACCCCTGGTTATTTGACCCCTCGACTTTGTGCATGTATTGCAAGAGAAGTCCTGCAACCTTTCTCCTTGGTTGGTAAAGTCTAATATTTCCACTTGCCTGTGCACACCTTGCATGACCCTGTGTTACACCTGCACTTCTTCCGGTATGATAATAACGGTAACCCTCTTGAAATTTTATGAGATAAAACTCAGACCCTCGTCAACACACTCTATGCGGACCTTCACTGCACTCATTGTAGGATTCCTCAGGATGAGAAACAATTCAAACTCATACTTCTCTTCTCACAGTCTTCATATATTCACCGTGAAATCAAGAGAATTCATACACACATAGCATTGGAAAAAAATGCATAACAGAGAGTATAAACAAAACTGTAAACATACCATTCAAATAGATGTAAACAGTAACCAAGATTACACCATGAAATTAAGTCAAAGCTTTTATATATTAACTCAAATATTCATGTACATGGGTTCTTCTCTGTTATTCTATGCTCCTACTCTCTAGATCTTACACAACTGATACAATGATACAAATGAGGGTGTCTTTTACAATTTTTTTTTCTCCTACTTTACAAGTTATCTAATCTGAAATAAAAGCTACAACAACTTTACATAAATTACAATAAATTCCTCTTTATCCGACAGATGCGAGAAATGCTCATAATCTGTATTACAATCTTCCAAACATAAATGCAAATACGTCCTCTTAGATATTACATTAAATTTTCTATCATTCGAATTCAAAATGTCTCAAAATATGTGCTGGTGCAATTCGAGTTGTCCTTGCCTTTGCGCTTTCTTTGTTGGCTCACCTACAATGCTCTTGCATCAGGAAGCCATGAAAGCCGTCTTTCTTAAAAAGTACCAAGACTACAACAAGAACAAAGAGTCTCGTAGTGAAATATTTGAAATACAACAATTAGAAGATGAGACGCTCGAAGATTATATGGAAAGATTTGGTTATATGTCCCAGAATTCAAAATACCATGACCTCCTAGAGGATGCAATTAGGGCACTTTTCCTTAAGGGAATTTCAGAATAATACCTAGAGATTCTTAACCTGATGGCATCATGTGACATCTCTCATAAACAATTTGCTGAAATATGTGAAATGTGTAAACATTACTCAAGGAGTAGAGCCAAAACAGAGAAGACTGTTCAAGACCCTTACAATAGAAACTTAAAACCAATTAGTTCAGGTAGTATCACGAGAGAAGATATGGGGAACCTTTTATAAAACTTCTAGTCAAACATCTTAAGAAAAATAGGTTCCCAGTTGTATACCCTTAAAATAAAAAAGAAACAGGAGGAGGAAAATGCAACAATGAGCATATATTGCCCAAGATGCAGGAGAAAACATTCCTCAAGGGAATGCCCATTATATAACATTTTCATTTGTAGCTTCTGTACAGAAGACCATGTGATTGAAAAATGTCCATCTATAGGAGTGGATATCCTGGGGAGTCTTCTTATGCACCTAGGAGGCCATGGCAGCCTAGGAACCAACCCACATACCCATATCTACAATCTCAAGTTCCACCCTATTATCAACAACAACAATAGTGGAACTCACCAGGTTGGAAAAAATGGTCTACTCAGTACCAACATCCTTGGTTTCAAGGATGGAGAGGAGGACACAACCAAGGAAACCCTCAAGCTCCACCTATCCCTATCTCCAACCACCCTTATCCTCAGTTCCCACTGAACACTCTGCAGCTTCTGCCAGGTTTTGTTCCACCACCTTTACCTCCTATTCCACAACAACAACCACTACAATATCAAAATACTATCTCCCCAAGACCAACACTATTACTGACACAACCAGTGTTGAATCCAAATAATAAGCCCCCTCAATCTCTTCACAATGTTGATATGTAGGCCTTCCCGACATATGTTATTACTCCTGTTCCATTACAGGAAATTCAATTAAGATCGGGAAAGTTTTTGGAGAGGTAGAGACCTTCAGTAGTCATCCAGGAAGAAGAAGAAGAAGAACCACCAAACAACCCATGGATTCCACTAGGTGGGAAGATGTTATTATCCCAAAGTATCAAGAACCCAAGCTTCCCCAAAATGAACCTTCACAAATTATGAAGGTCCCTCCTTATTCAGACCGATTGGTAATCGAGAAACCTACCACCCGACCAAAATTTGACATTTTTAATGAATTGAAGAATATTGGTTCCAAGGTTCACCTACTTCAAGACATTAAACACATTCCAATCTACAATAAGTTAGTCAAAGAATTGTGTATCAAGAAGCAAGGTAGGAAGAAGAAGGACCCTCCTACAATACACTTGATAGGAGATATTTCCAAATACATATCAGAGCAACCAAAACTAGAAAAGTATGGGAACCCAAGAAACCCCATAGTTACCATAACCATTAATGAGGTCTCCATTGGAAACACTCTCATAGACCTAGGGGCAGCCATCAATGTTATGACCGCTACTACCTTGGAAAAATTACAGTTACAACCTCTTCTTCGGCCTACCCCAACCATTTTGGAATTAGCAAATAAGACTAGGGTTACACCTGAAGGAATTTTAGATGATATCATGGTTACTTTAGCCTCGTGGGAGTACCCAGTAGATTTTCTTTCCATTCACTCAAAGGATCCTGCTAAAATCCATTCCGTCATTTTGGGAAGACCTTGGCTAGCCACAACCAATGCATTTATTGGCTGTAGAGAAGGGGAAATGACCATCTCAAATGCTCTCTCTATCCAGAAGCTCACCATTTACCCTCCAACTCAACCTATTATGGAGAATATATGGTGGCTTGAATGTCCATATGAGAATGAAGAGTGGGAAGAACCTGTATTGCCAAGTGACCATGCATGGGCACTTCAGGAGCACACAACAGAAAATGTGCTAAACCAATTTATTTTTGCTATCACATGTGTGGATTTTTCATAGTCTTTTCCCCAATTTGAATACATGTTTGGGGATTAATTTCAAGAAAAATTAGACCCATCCATTTTGTCTTCGACATCTTTTATTTTCGAGATAGATGAGTCTTCCATGTCTTATACTATTCCCTACGAGATTAGTCCAGGGAAAGTTTTACATATAAAATTTGGGCTAGATGCAGACCAACAGAAACAATTAGTAGATATCCTTAAAGAACAATCAGGAGCATTTTCCTGGGAATACACTGACATGAAGGGTATAAACCCCAACACATGCATCCATCACATATATACCCAGGGGGAAGTAACACATGTTAGGAAACCCCAGAGAAGGATGAACCCAACACTTAAATATATAGTCAAGGAGGAGATCCAAAAGTTGTTAAATGTCAGATTTATCTATCCCATATCCGACAGTAAGTGGGTATCTCTGCTTGTAGTGGTTCCAAAGAAAGTGACTGGGAAATGGAGAATTTGTGTTGATTTCTGGGAACTCAACAAAGCCACTCCGAAGGAATACTTTCCTCTCCCTTTCATTGATGAAGTTCTAGATACCTTGTCTTGAAAGAAGTATTTTTCCTTTCGAGATGGGTACAATGGGTACAATCAGATTCTTATAGCACCCAAGGACTAGGATAAGACTACCTTTACTTGTCCTTAGGGAACCTATGCCTATAGGGTCTTACCATTTGGATTGTGTAATGCTCCTACCACATTTCAACGAGCAATATTAAGGATATTTGTCGATCTTATTCATGATTGCAGGGAGATATACATGTATGACTTCAGATTCTATGGAAACACTTACCAGGAAGCCTTAGACAACTTAGAAAAATTTCTCATCGGATGCCAGGAAATGAACCTATCCCTAAGTCATGAAAAATGAAAAATGTTGTTAACTGAAGGAGTGGTTCTAGGGAATCATGTTTCCTCTAAAGGGATAAAAGTTGATCTTGCAAAGATTGAGGTCATCATCAGACTTCCACCCCCCAAGACTCAGAAAGAGGTGAGAATATTTCTTGGACATGATGAATATTACCGATGGATTATTGAAAATTTTACAAAGATTGTTGCACCTATGTTTGGATTATTAATAAAAGATATTGATTTTGTTTGGACTAAGGAGTGTCAAACTGCCTTTGAAACCTTGAAAGCTAAGCTGTCTGTGGCACCAGTTCTTAGAGGGCCCAATTGGACTCTCCCATTTCATATATCCACTGATGACTCTGACACCGCAATAGGAGGGTTATTAGGGAAAAAAGAGGATCAATAGTCCTATTCCATTTATTTCGTAAGAAAGAACTTGTCCTCTGCCAAGTTGAACTACGCAGTCACCGAGAAATAATTATTGGCAATTGTTCATGCTATTAAAAAGTTTCATCATTATGTTATAGGTTATGAAGTATTCGTACATACAGATCATTCCTCCATTATATTTCTCATGAAAAAACCCATAACTAATGGCGGAGTGACCAGGTGGCTTTTGTTATTGAAAGAATTTAATATCACTAAGATTGACCGACCTGGAAAGGATATTGTAGTAGCTGATTTTCTTTCCTGAATAAAAAATGAGGATGATGATATCCCTGTAAATGATAGTTTCCCAGATGAGAACCTATTTTCCCTTTCTATCAATACTCCATGGTTTGCAGATATGACAAACTATCTGGCCATTAGAAAGTTATTGTCTCATCTGTCACCTCATGAAAAGAGGAAAATTATTACACAGAGTGCTAATTACTCTTGGGTTGGTAATGAAATTTTTTTTCATAGGTCTTGATTTGATTATTCATAGATCTGTCTGAGAGGATGAGGTACCTAAAATACTACAAAGTTGTCATGATGGACCATATGGTGGCCATTTTTCTGACAAACGTACAACATATAAGGTGTTACATTCAGGTTACTATTGGCCTAGCATTTTCAAAGATGTTGCCAAGTATGTGAGAAGTTGTGATAGTTTCCAAAGGATAGGAAGACCTACATCAGCTGAAGAAATTCCTTTTCATGCCCAAGTTATGATAGAACCCTTCGAAAAATGGGCCCTCAACTTTGTAGGACCATTTTCACCCATGTCCCATAAGAAGAACTATATTTTGGTTTGTACGAACTATGTCACCAAATGGGTAGAGTAAAAAGCCCTATTCAGGGCTACAAAGAAGTCTGTTGTCGAATTTATCTATGAAGACATCTTTACCCCCTTCGGTGTCTCTCATGAAATTTTTACCGACCAAGGCACTCAATTCACTTCCAAGATGATGAAAGAGCTAACAGAGAAATATGGGATTAAACACCATAAATCTTCTCCATACCACCCGCAAGCCAATGGCTAGGTAGAATCCACAAACAAGGTTCTGGAAGCCATATTGACCAATAATGTTCAGTTACATCACCAATATTGGGCTGATAGGATCCAAAAAGATTTGTGGGCATACCAGACTACCTAGAGGAATACCACTGGGCATACCCCTTATGAGTTAGTGTACGGGAAACAAGTACTTTTACAAATAGAATTCCAAGTAAGGACCTTTCGTATTGCTGCAGAATTAGGATTGAAACTGGATGAGGCTCATAAGCAATGAGCCCTACAATTGAATGAGCTGGATGAAATCAGACAATATGCCATCCAACGGAAAATATTAGTCCAAAACCAAAGGAGCAAGTGGCATGAAAAGTTTATTAAGAAGAAACACTTCCAACCTGGTGATTGGGCTCTGTTATTTGATTCCCGATTCAAAACCTTCAAAGGAAAAATCACCACCCGGTGGTTGGGCCCTTACGAGGTAGACACTATATATGAAAATGGAGCTATAAAAATTAAAACAATTGATGATGGACAAGTCTCCTTTCTAGTAAATGGACACTTACTAAAATTTTATTATAAGCCCATTTCCAAAGAGGATTTTCTACAGGTCATGTCAATTGAAAAGGCATTGGCCTTAGTGGATGGGGAAGTCCCCCTTGTTCTTGAAATTTTTTCTGAATCTCCTACTCTATATATGTAAATATTTTTTGAATTTTGTTAATAAGGAAATTCCAGAGATTTATGTAAGTATTTATTTCACCAGGAGTACACAATTTCAAGGATCTTTCTTCAAAAAAATTGTTACACTTGAATTTTGTGTCTTCTAAAGCATCAAATGAATATTGATTTACTATAATTAAGCCATATTTTTGCAAAAATTCTCATTTTTTAAGGCATTCTAAAGAATTTTCTCTTGAAACTCTTCACCACTGTATAAGGAAATGATACCATAACTAGCAAGCCTAGAGGTCTCTTGTACAGTTTTTCCCAAGAAACTTGATTAAGTGAGTCAAGTGTATTTATCAAAGAGTAACAAGGAGGTCTAATTAGAGGTTAGTCATGGAAACATCACAATAATTACAAAAGAAGAAAGTGAGTTGAGCCTAGAGATACCTTTATGTTCTTTCTCAATGGTACCATCCACTACACACTAAATAGCTTGATTATATCATATCTTTAGATAGGCCACATCCACTTAAGTACCCCTTACATCAAGACAATCACTAAGTAATATAACATAAATTCATCCTCTAACATAAATAGCATACGAATTGAAAAAAGAAAGAAAAAGTTGTTTTCAGAGTTGTCCCCCCATCTTCTTGCATAAAGCAATCTTATACTAAAATCTTAAAATATGGAGGGCTAGTCTTTGAGGGTGTAAGAGGCTAACCCACCTGGATACTGAACAAGTTTGCTGGCATCGGGTACCAGCCTATGGTATGACTAGGTAAAACTGCCAGAGCACTGAACATGCTTTCTGGCAGTGGGGCCTTCTACCTAGCGAGGATGGTAATATGACAAAAAATAAATAATAAATTTAAACTTATCCTGATGTACGACATTACTTGCAGACAAGACTGACATGAAGTATGTGTGGTTAAGCTAAGGTTAATGAACTCCATAGACTTTCCATTGGGAAATAACTCTTAGAATATATTGAAACTATATTTCCTACCTCTTCTTATCTATATATAGGATCTCTTATCCTATAGGTAGGGCCATCTTCTAACCGTCTCGTCAGACGAATCTGTGAAATTTATCTTTACACTTGACATACTATAAATAGTCAACTATTGGGGGATATTGACTAGTTTCCTATACTTTTGATTATGAGCTGTCACAATACTTAGGTGTGGGGGAGGGGTTCATGAGATGACAAATGATCATTTCCTAAGAGAAATAAATCTTTGCAAGAGTTTTTATATTATTTCCATGACACGGGTTATTACATTAATAGTCATTTTATTTTTGAAGTGCTAAACTCTTGTGTGCTATATATTACTAAACATATACTTAACAGACCACTCTTTATCATTTTATCTTTCATTACAAGTTGTACATTGTAGGTGTGACAATACATGTTTTATGCTTGCTATAACCTATTCATTGTAGGTTTGACATTATATGTCATATGCAAGAGGATTGAGTGAGCATGATGGAAAGATTAACAACAAGGGAGCATTCTGCCGCTGCTCATTAAAAACTATGATTGTCAAAAACACTTCAAATTTGCAGGCTATCCATTATAAGAGGTGCAAATGTACTTAACATAGAGGTACCGTATGAGGTGCCATATGAAACTCCGTATGAGGTTCTGAACAAAGTACCATATGAATTACACACCAGTAACTGTCCTAGATTCTAGGTAACTAGAAATCAATTACATTCAATTGAATTGGTTGCAGGAAATTGATTGAAGATGCTTTCTATGTTTATGATCAAATTTCCAAGTCAGAAGACTTGGGCATTCATCTAACTATGCATCATTACATTGCCCCCCAAAAAGAGCCTTCGAATTCGAAAATTCCCACACATGGAAGCTCATGTGCACATGTCTGCAACTTACTCCACCATGGGCACATTCAAATTCGGGCTAGGCAACCATTATCTCAATTCTCCCTTGCCATTTGCTTTGCCTTGCATTAAAAAATCATGCCCAGCCTCTGCCATTTCTTCCCCTGTTTGAATTACGCTCGGCCCATACCCAATTCATGCCATCTCTTGGCCCATTCGTGCCCTTTCCTAGTGAATTTTGTCTCTACTACAATGCCTAAGAGGTATGAACCCTCTTCCTATGAGGATATTTTTTCCATTCACAAATTTGCACAATGAAGAGAGGTGTTTTTGCGTGCAGGCTGGGGGCCATTTTTGTCTAACTTGCAGGGCCATGATGATGGCCTCTCCATGCAATTTTCCTTTGGTTTCGATGGGAAGAAAACATGAATGGGGTTTCTTTCCTTTGAGGTCTCAGAAGAGTCCATTGTTTCAGCCACGAATCTTCCAAGAATGGGAGATAGGTGGTTCAAAAACCACCAACTGCCATGCTCAAGTTATAACAGGGTGTTTAAGCCTGGATTCAATAATTTTTCAGGAGAAAAAGGATATTCTAGGGAGTGGATAAAGGTGGAATTGATCAACCCGCTCATCATCATCACAAGGTTGATTACATGCAAAGGTAGATACTCCACTTTCAAAGCTTGTCATTTTAGATTGTTGGCTCATTTTCTGTTCAACAAACCTTTGAACTTCCCCTTCTATTTTTTGAAAATCTTGGAGAAGATGTCCTCTCAAGTGAGGAAGAATGTGACTAACACCCACAATAGTCTCTTTCACCATGGATTGATCAAAATCCTTGTTCTAGCCGAATTAGAGAAACAAGGGAAAACTTAGGATGCCTTTATCTATCAATTTGCAAACCCTCACTTGACAATTAAGACCAGGAAAAATCCACTTAGCCTAAGAACTATCTCTCCATCCAAGCCTCGCTCTCCAAGAACTCCAACCCCCCTTCTACAAACCCTCTCTTTGCCAAAATAATACAAAAATATTGTTGATATCCCTACTTCCTCATTGGGTAAAAATACGAAGAGAAAAGACCAAAAGAAGCCTATTGTTAACCCCCAATGCCTTCAATCTCTCTTCATCCCATACCTAAAAAACTCCAAGAAGTAATTCAACAAGAATTTCCCATCATTCACACAAATAGGAGGGGAGCCAATCAATTTGGTAAAGGACCCTTTCAAAAGAGTACCCAGAGCACAAGAAAAAAACCTTATACAAAACCTCCGCCTACTTCAGATCCTATCCAAGTGTCCTCTGAACTTGAGAGCCCTCACATGAGACTTAGGGAAGTTTATGTGGATGGATTAGAGCCACAAAGAAAGATAAAATCAGAACCTACCTCTCCTTACCAATCCCCCATCACTCCTACATCACCCATGCCTACTCTAGATCCTAAGAATGATAGATTGTCCACATCCCTCAAAGGATCTAAGCTTCCCTTAGAGATCATTGATT
>WSFP011475931.1:0-16976 GCA_009831015.1 Picea engelmannii
TGGATGGGCCAAGGGGCCCCAACTTTCAACTTCTCCCAAGGAGAAATTTATATATCCCCCTAGGATTAGTAGATCACTCTTAAGAATATATTTTCCAAACAGGTTTACCCAGAAGGTATTTTGATCTGTATGAGGCCCATAAACATTAATTATTCTGAACTCCTTCCCAATCCCTTCCACCACAAAATCACCTCCTAAAACATAGTCCATTTCCCAAGAGTTTAATAGTTTTAAGCTTTGGGTTTTCCATCTGATGACTAAACCCCCCGATCTACCTATGGCATTTATCCCCATAAAATACCATCCTGGGAAAAGGGAAGAGAGAAGGTTTTTCGCCACCTCTTCGTCTGTTAGAGTTTCTTGTAAAAGCACAATATATGGTTGGTTTTTCATGAACAACCTTTTTAATGCAGATTTTTTTAGGGAACTCGCCAAACCCCTTCAGTTGTAAGTAAGGAGTTTCATGGGCGAACCCCTACTAGGGTTTTCTCTTCTCTAAGAACCCCCAATTTTTTTTTCTAACCAGAGGAAATGTCGACCAAAGATCTAGATTGAGCTTTGTATAGATGAGAGTTTATACCTCGTCCCTTCTTTATTTTCTAGATCTTTGGATTTGGTCCCAACCCTTTGTGGTCAGAGTTGGGGATAGAAATAGTCATGTTGCGGAGTTGATATCAGATGATTTAGTCTTCAAACTCTTCGAAGGCTGAGTCCTTAGGGATATGAGGGGAGTGTGTACCAGGCGCAAAGCCTAGAGTAGTTTTAGTAATATTCCCGGAAGGTGGATGCATAATCAAAGGATAGTGGAAAGGGAAAAAATTAGAAAGTCTTGTGGAAGGAAGGATTGATGGGGAAATTCCACCATCCATACAAGTAAAACTATAATCTTTAAAAAACCATTTGCTAAGTGGGAAATAGTAATATTCATACCCATAAGGTTGTTGACTAAGAATTGAGGAATGGCCTCTGAACATGCTTCTAATGCTAACGTCTCTCTCCCCGCTGGGACTAAATCCAACATGTCTCCTTCTTGAGTGGTTGGTTCCCCCACTTCTATTATATCCAACGTTGCTTGCTCACTTGGAGTATTTCCCCCTGAGAAAGAATCCGATGAAGGAGAGTTGGTACCTTTAGAGGTTGGAATCCCTTCATCCAATGTGTTCTCTGAAGGAGACCAGGGATTTATGCGTTCCTTCATGCTGGATTTACAATCCTTAATAATGTGACCATATTCGTGGAACCTCCTGCAGTGGAAAGGAAATCCTTCGTAATATAGGATTTGAACCCTGGTCCTTCCCAAATATGTCAAGTTTAGAAATTCCTTTAAGCCTTCTCTTATGTTTAATAAAACAAGAATCCTTGCAATCACCATCTCCCCTGAATCTATGAATCCCATATCTGTAGCTAGGAATTCCTCTAAATGATTTTCAATAGCTTGAAATAATTTATCATTCTAGAGATGTGGAGGGAGTCTCGACAACCGAAACCAGATGGGTATGGAATCCAATCTCTCACTTGCAGCGTCAAAAGTAGGGTTCCATAGTTTCAAGAGAATCGGTGAGGATTCTATGAACCAACTTTTCTAAAAAATCGAAGAAGCTTGAGATTTTTCTAATAAAACAAGCATAAACCAACCTCTGGACAACCGACTAATTTTTGGAGGCGGGTTGAAGATCACATTCCAATTTTCCATTGCTCAATATTTTATCATATTCTCGCTAAACTGTCAGCCATAAGCTTTCCCAACTAGGGTTTTTTCTGCCATTTTTTCCACCCTTGAAAGGGTTAGGTCATCACCCAGAGTGAAATCTAGGTTTGATTTAGATGACCCTACACATTTTTTACGTTTCCTTTTTATTAAATCAATGACTCACATGCGATATCGGACTTGTGGAATATGTGTGTTGTTGGCTGACTCTCCTCCAAAAACTATAACCCATTCACTAGAATTTGTAGGCCATAGATTTGTTGTAATAAACCCCTCCTCAACCACTACAGACTTCTCTGGGAAATAAGCGTTTTCCTCAAAAGAGTAGAGCTAGTCCGGAGTTGTGCCTTGTTCCACAGGAACCCAGTGTTCTATACCTTGAGAAGAAGCAAGATATCCAATACCTAGAATAGTTGACTGGTAAAACCCTTGCTCAAATGAGGAGGACAAAGGGAAAACCGGTACCGAAGGATCCGAGAATGAACAAGAAAAAATTATTGGAGTTGAAAGAACGGAGAAGCCACATTGAATGGGAGAAAAAATGCCTTCAGTTCGTTGTGTGAACGAGATCATTGAGCCAAGTAAGGAGATAGAGGAACTAGGTTGTGCCTAAACTACTCGAGAATCCCCAGCTCTGGCTAGCCATGAAAAATGTCGGAGACCCCTGAAATATGTGAAAAGAAGTCCCTCTTAGAAACCAATGGTATATCCCTACCCAACTGGTCCAAGAGTGGCTAGATCGGGCTGCCAACTATCGCCATCCAAGGAAGCATTTGTCCTGACTCGAGTGAGTAATCCACCACGTCATCATAGCTAGCCATGGTGGAGAAATTGTGCCTCTATAGGGTATATACCGGAAACTACTCACCTCCAGAACACCGCGAGAAACCACACCTAGCCCTGTAGATAGTCACCATGCAAAAATCTTGACGACGAAAACCTTCTTGTCAGAGGTGTTTTACATTGGTCTGACCCGAAGATCATGTGACTGCGTATGGGTGCTTAACCAAAGCTGTGGGTTGTGGGAGATTTGCGAGCCTCCAATATATATATATATATATATATATATATATTCTTAACTAAACTACAATTATGTGAGTGAATGTTTCTTGTGTTACTTTATTATAATTGAGGGGTTTTTGCAAATATTTTTAAACAGTTTACTAATTTTATTTTTTATGAAATGAATGGCATTGTTGATTGGATTGGAAGCATACAAGAATTAATTTGGGTGTGATAATTATTGTCATTAGTACATGTGCGATTATTGTATGTGCTAGCTACACATGCATGCCTTACACATGTATACTAGTATGTATAAGTGTTTTAAATTGATGATGTTGTTTATTTGATGTGGATGTATGAATCGTGTGTCATTACCCTTGTATTGTAAATTACTCTAACTTCGGGATGAAGTTTCTTGAAGGGTGAGAGTATGCAATAGCCCAATTTGATTATTTATTTATCATAGTTGTTAATTTAAATTTAATTAATTATTAAAATAAATTCAATGAGTCTCTTATTATTTTATGATTAAAAAGGTAGGTTAAGTAATTAATGAGGGGATAAGGTTGTTGGGGAATTAATGAGGGGATAATGCAGTTGGATAATTGAATGAGGGGGAGGGATTTGAGAGAGAAGGATGAGGTAGAGGGAAGAGGACTTGGAGAGGGCTCCTTGGTTTTGGGGAAAATTGGGGGAAGAAGAGGAAGGAAGAAATTATGAAAGAGAGAGGGAAGAAGGAGGAAATTGGAGGACAAAGATTGTTTTGGGGAACTTTTACAAGGGCATTGTTGTTGCTGGGAAATATGGGCTCAGGGGCCAGGAAACCTCAAGGGTTCCTGGAGCTAGGGAGCTAGAGAGGTTGTTCCTAGTTGGTTGGAAGTTAAATATTCAGTTTGGGTAGTTTGGGTAAGAACAAGAACAAGGAACAAGGGGATAAATCAACCAACCTGTAGGTCCATTACATGTGGAAATACTCATAAAAGTAAAATTTAATGCTAACTAATCTTGTAGCTTATCATCTACATGAAAACATACAATTTTAACCATTTGTTGATACCATGAACTAGATGCATCAAAAACATTCTAAAATAAAACTAAAAATACAACTAATAAACTCAAATACATCGGCATATACATTTTTCTCAAACACAGAGTTAATACATAATATTTTAACTCACAATTCAACATAGAAACAAGATAAAACACTTGTCTTTTAAAAACACGCGTGAAACCAACTTCTTGGGACAGACTTTCCACCCAACCATAGACTTGTTTTTACATATCTCAATAGAAATTCACCCCCAACTTGGGGCTAGAAATCCACAAAAGAGGGTGGTATCTCATTGTACACTCACAACTCAGAAAATCCCACAACCCACTGGTATTCTCCTGCAACTATCCTGATTTTCCTCCAACACTCTTCCTCTTGACCTACCCAACCAAAGGAATGTATCCATTCACTAATCTTAGTCCATCAGGTGTCTCATTCATTTATCATGGTTTCTCTGGAAAAGGAAACCAAGAATATCACTACTAGGAAACTCAAGGGAGCTCATTGCTAGGAAAACTACTAGGAAAAAGACATCAATCACTTGCTATTACAATCCAACTTACACAATAGTTCACTCTTTAGGACTAACAACCTAGCTCTTCAATCTTCTTCTCCAAATACGCTCCAAAATTCTCCCTCCATGGTTGCTCCGGCTCCAAATATCTTTTGCTTTGTCCTTTGCTTGTTGTTCATAAAAATACATGATTGTCTAAAATTGTTGTTACTGTCCATACAAATTTTCTCTCTTTGTTTACTTGCTTGACTTACACTCTTCCCCAAACTGATTATATGCAGTCTCATGCTTCCAATAACTATGGGATGTGACTCTTCACACCCATCCTATTACATCCATCCAATGATTGGGTTATTCTATACTCAAGGGAAAATTAAAAGTTTAATACGTAATGATACTAAAACTCGGGAATGTGGGTTGGATTAATAGACATGGGAAATCCCCCCTTGGACCCCTCTTAGACAATCCTAGACATTCCCCTCTCTTTTGTATTAATAAACACCCATCTCTATCCACGTATCCTAGTAGTTGGCATCACATTTTATTATTAAAATTCAAAAATACAATTCGCATATACATTGCTTGGCCATAACCATACATTATATCTACATTAAGCATTAATTAAACTAGGGATTATAGTGTGGTTGTTACAAAAGTAATCTTGGGTAAAAAATTGTTTTTTATAGCTATTTTAAATTTATCTTGAGTAAAAAGTTGAACTAAATTAATTCTGAAGGTTAATTCAATATATTAGTTCTAGTGTTACTAGAGCATTGTTAATAATCTAACGATCCCACAGGGTTAGGTGTAGTAAGTCTATGCCACCCACTTTACATTAGGTATCATTTTTAAATGGAGAGAAATGACAAGAAGTTTCCCAAAAATTTATTACCAAAAAAAATTATTGTTTTATGTTTGACTCTATATGATGATTTATTTTTATTTTTAAAAGGTACTTACTTATATTTTTTATTTTTTATTTTTAAGAAAGGAAAAAATCACATAGCAATTTGGGTTCACTATAGAGAATACACTCACTTAGAAAACTCAACACATAATACATGCATGTTCAATGTATGCATGTCCCCTATTCACCATACATATACTAAGTATCCTCTTAGCATAATTACAACTATTCCTTAAATCGATATCTCTATGATGCCAAACAACGAATACCCAACCAACTAAGGTGACTTGTATTCCAAAAAAACACACATAAATATTTCATGTCAAACTATCTTCCTTGAATAACATGTCTTAAAAAAATAAAGTGACACCCTCTTATCTCTTGTATTTACCTTATTGCCTCATTTATCCCTCCACACAAAGCTCTCTTCTACTTACACATGAGTCAATTTAATGGAAATATTTAATTAGCTGAGTCATTTCGATTATAGGATATCATTAGTTAATTAATTATGTCAAATTTAGTTTAAATGTTTTGATTAACTATCTCTTGGCATGCCAATATCAAAGATGTAATTAACTGAAATCAAAATATTTTTATGATTTGACACTTCTTTATTTTTTCCAAGGAAAAAATATGTGGGAAACCTAAGGGATGTTCCCTACATTTGTGGATGACATCCATAGTAAACCCTTTGGCATATACTAGTGCACCTAACCCAAGGGATTCAAAGTGGACCTTTTCTTTGAGATTGAATATTTTTACTAACTATCTCTTGAGAAAGAGACATTTCAATACCAAAGATAATATTTATTGAAATCAAAAATTTTTAATCTTTTGGTACTTATTTATTTTTTCCAAGGAAAACCGTGTGGGGAAACCCAAGGTATGCTTCCCACATTTGTGGATGACATCCCTAGTAAACTCATTGATGTATACAAGTGTGTCTAACCTAAGGGGACTCAAATTGGGGGCATGTTATGAACCAAAACCTTATAATATCATAAGAAACTAGAAGTACACACCATGTACACCAATGCCAGTGTGGAGTACAACTCCCAAATAGATAAGAGAGTTGAGTTATACTTGATAACTCCTTAAAGAGAAGACAAAACTCCTCCAAATACCCAAATACATTAATACATCCAAATCACATGTCCCTCAACAATAAATACCAAATTCTATGAACGAAATGCTTAAGAAATCATAAAAAACCAGAAGTACACACCATGTACACCAATGTCAACATGAAGCACAATTCCAAGATAGATAAGAGATATGAGTTACACAATAACTCCGTGAAGAATAGGATAACTTCCTCCAAATGCCCAAATAAATTAATACATCCAAATCACAGGTCTCTCAATAATGGATCATGATCTCTATACATACCTATTCATACATTATCTATATGATGTACAACTTGGTATTAAAGGAGAGTTGGTTGAATAATCACTACTACATATGGGGTCAAAATTCGATAAAAAAAATCGACGATAAGGATAAATTCAATCATATCATCACAAATTATGACATAATATTTATTTTATTTTATTATCATTTTATTTATTTGTTTATGGGTGCCCCGATGAATGTCGAACTTCCGAAAAACGTCTATACCCGTCGATATTTTGACGAACCTATTGGATAGTTTGTCGAACTATCGACGAATCTAGAGGATTCCAACTACCTATTTGAAAATGGTTTAATGGTCACTAACTTCATTGACTTGGTCAACTTTGACATAGTCAACGTTCATTGGAAGATCAATGGTGATTAATTTTTTTGACTATTTTGTTGTAGGTGTGATGGTTATAAAACAAATTTATGCTCATTGTTTGTTGCATGATTTATTAGTCTTTTTTCTATGTACTACTTTCCTCAATTCCAATTCTTGATCTGCATAGCTCTGATTTTGTACTATGAAGGTTACGATTTTTTAATAATACTTTGTCTCTTAATTAAATACCCAGATTGGATCCCTAACCGTTAGACCATCTTTCATTTGGGGACACAAATATTTCCCTAGGAAATAAGTTCGAACATGTCTACTCAATTCCATTTAATTACTATACAATTTTTCTTAGTGTAGTTCTCTTTTATTGTTTTATTTTATTACTTGTTTATAGTCAAGTTTTGGAACTTATGTGGCAAAAATGTATGGTTTTGATTTGTTGATTAATTGTTGATTATTGTTATAAACCTTAATAAATCTATGAACAAAATGGATAAATTCTCTTGTACATATGGGATCAATATAATTAGATGACATTTGTACCATAAGGATATTTAATTTGTATATTAAGGTACTTGTATTGCTTTAGTGGATTTTGTTGTAAATATAGGAAATCTCAATGCCAACACTTGAAGAGAGTCAAATGATGATTTATAGGTTAAGGGTGGCATGGGAGACACAGGTTGGTACTGATGAGAAATGTTATTTCCCTTGCAATCAATGAAGGGGATTGAAAATATGAAGACTCGTAAGGAAAATAATTGAAAGACATTGTTTTACAAATTGGCATTGTGAACATGGGCATACATTACATCCCATGGTAAGTTATTCATTATATATGTATTTGTATTGATTATATTTATAACATTTTCTTTTGTTTTAATATTTGTTATATACACTAATGTTACTGATTATTTGTAATTGTAAATATAAATCCTCCTAGATGTTTGTCACTAGATAAATATCTTCCAAACAGTAGTAGAAATACTATTGTACAAGATGTGGAAGAAGATATGGATATTGAAGATCAAGTCAATCCTATGGAATAAGATGACACTAGTAATATTGTTGAGCCGAATGATGGGACAAATAGATTGATCCAGGACATCTTTGATCTTATCGATGAGGAAAACAATGATGATATTCATTATGTACCTCTGCTTGAGAAGGAAGAACAACCCCTTTATAAAGGCTCAAGAAAAAATATTCTCTCTGTTGTAATGTTGTTGGTGAACTTGAAAGTATTGAATGGTTTTTCAAACACTTGTCTCACACAAATCCTAAGGTAAGTAATATAATTAGTCACATATTATACGTAAAGGTCGAATTTATTTTTCTCTATTTTTAGTGTCAATTAATGTGTAAATTAAGGATGCAATATTTTTTATTGCTATAATTTACATTAACTAGTTTTTTTTTATGTTGTAGACTTCTAGGTGAATTTGTTTTACCACCGTCAAATAATTTACCTCACACATACCGAGAGATGTGTGCCATTATGAAATATATTGGAATGGAGTATCAGGCTATTGATGCATGTCTGAATGATCATATTATATATTATGGACAATATGCATCGGAAATGAAATACCCACAATGTCAAATCAGTAGATATCGAACCGATCAAGTAACAAAAAAAGTGCCTCACAAGGTTCTTCATCATATTTCGATAATTCCATGTTTGCAATGATTTTTTAGGTGCCAAAGCATTGCATAGTTTATGAATTACCATGCACAACACATAAGTGAAGATGGTGTTCTTTGAATTCCTATAGATGGTTTTACATTTAGGAACATCGAATACATCTGGCAAATTTTTAAAGAATAACCTCATAATGTTAGGCTTTCATTGGCATTTGACGGTGTCAATCCATTTGGTTAGCTCAAGTGTATTTACTTAGTGTGGCCTATGTTTGTTATAAATAATAACCTTCCTCATTGGATGTCGATAAAGAGGGAGCACACAATGTTGGCAATCATTGTTCCAAGTATTTGTTTACAAAATTGGTTTAAATGTTGTATTTTGTTTTTCTTATTCATTGCATAATTACTTATTTATATACAAGGTAGTAATTATGTGTACTTACACCCAATTAGGTAAGTACCAAGTGAAATATATGAATGTATATATTGAGCCTCTTGTCAACGAGCTACTAAAGTTATGGGGCGACATCACTATGTACGACATTTCTAGACCAATAGGGAAAAAGAAATTTCAATTCCATGGAATACTTACATGGACAATTCATGATGCCCCAAGGCTAACACATTTTTGTGGTATGTAACATATTGATGCACTTTAATTGTATATAATTTTATGAAAATATGATGCATGCTTCTTAAATATCAATTCATTGTTATATAAATAATACTAACATTAATCCATATAATCTTGCAAGTCTTCAAACAAAGGGTAAATTTGCATGTCCAGTTTGTGGTCCTAGGATGAAATCACGTCGTTCAAGAAATATAGGAAATGAGGTACTTGATGAGTATAGACACTTCCTCCCTAAGAACCATAGGTATCGAACTACATAAAAACATATTTTCAATTTGAAAGAAGAGGCTGGGATTAAACCACGAAGAATGACACCTCACTTATGGAAGTTGGAATATAATATATTAAATCATCATGGTAATTATTTAGTCTATGTGTCTACATATATATTAATGTCTTACAATTTTAATTTTTATCGAATTTTGTATATTGTATCTAACAATTAGTGTTGTAATCTCATTAATTATTTTTCATAAATGTCATCAAGGCATTAATGAGCTTCCACGAGGAATGAAAAGTTACTTTGTACAATTCAATAGGCTTCCCTACTATGAGCACCTACAAATAGATCATTTGTTTGATACAATATATATTGGGAAGAATGTAATAGAAACATTGTGGATAACTGTAGATGGAAGGAGTGACAAAGAAAAAATTGTCAAATTTTGTACCGACATTCAAGAATCCAATCATGCACTGCAAAATGTGATTTATTCAAGTAGAAATGGAGTACATCGAAATGGTCTTCCATGGTTATTTACAGAGAAGGAAAATGATGTTGTAAAAGAGGTCATTCAAAAAATCAAATTTCCCACAGGGTTTGCGTCAAACATAAAGAATATCTTAATGATGAAAGGTGAATTTGGTGGGGTGAAAACTCATGACTATCATACCTTCATTAAGGTAATTATTTTGGACGTATATTTCTATATTGGTAAATATACAAATTTTTAGTATTATAATATGGTTTTCTTTTCCTAAAAATTAATGATCCATTTGTTGTTATAGTATATTCTACCTCTATCTCTACCTGAAATCTTTGACAACAATGTAAAACAAATTATATATGATCTTGGAAAATATATGAGGTAAATATTAATGATTTATATGAAAAAACATTGTTTCTCAACTTGTCGACATGTGTTTTACCTGCAATGTATATACAATGTTGTTGTTGAAACCTATGATCTGATTTGTTATATCATATGTAGGTGGTTGTCATGTAAATAAATCCATAAATAAGATATAAAATATTGGAGGAGAGAAATTCCTTGGCTAATGTGCAAAATGAAAAAGTATCTACCTCCAACATTTTTCAATGCACAAGAGCACTACCTCATACACCAAGTTGAGGAGATTGAAATGTGTGGACCTATACACACAAGGTCATTGTGGAGGGTGGAGAGTCACTTGAAGTCATTGAAGGATTTCGTTAGACAGAGAGCACGTCCTGAGGGATTTATGTTGGAGGGATATATGGTATATCAATCCTTGGTGTATATTAGTCAGTATCTTCCTAAATTAGTAGCGAAAACTCATGAAGGTGCCTCGGATTTGGGATCTCAATTCCATTAACAAATTTGAAGGGGAGGTCTTGGTCAGGAAAGGTAATTAGATGGTATAGATATATAATAATTTTCATTAATATTGATTTATTTATATATTGTACTTATTTAAGTTTTATAAAGCTTCCATGATCAATTATTGTTTAATCTTTACTCTAATTACTATTTTTTTTATTTATTTTTCATATAGTTGATTGAGAGTGGGATGCACTACATTTATACATCACAAACAATCTTGATTGTATGAAAGTATGGATAGATCGATGTAATATACAATGTAATGGTAGGTTATCATGGGAAGGGGTGGCCACTTTTCTTAAAGAATCACATTGTAATCAAGATACCAATCTTACTCAGAGGGAAATTGATTTAGCATATGGTTTAAAAGATAGACATGAAAGCATATTATCCACCTACATCATGTTTCATTTATTTCCATTCTATTAATCTAGGTCATGGTGTGTTTATTTTATAAATTTTTACTAGGTTTAAATATCATGTTTATTCATTGACAAATATGCATTTCTTATGTGTGGGGCATATTGCAATTGAAACACCACAAGGCTATGTGGTGCAATGGCCGTAAATTTTTCATCAAAAGATTGGATCATAAGAAGAAAACATTTGATTATGGGATTATTTTAGTCTTTCAGGTCAATAATTTTTTTTCTATAAGTGACAAGCATCGAACAATATCTAAAAATAGATACTATGGGTTTTTGGATGATGTAATTGAGTGTGAATTTAATTCCTTCAAGTTAGTTTTGTTCGAGGTCAAATGGTAAAAGTTACAAATGAATGAAAATGATCCCTAAAGAACTGTTATCAAGCATTCCAATGGATTTACCATGGTTAGTACAAGGACATTTGAGTTGGGTACAAAAACTTGTGTTTTTCCAAGCCAATGTGAGCATGTATTTTATTCATAGGTTCTAGGTAAAGCAAGTTGATCTTACATTATTAGATGTAATCCAAGAGGAAGGCCTGTGAAATACAATGTACTAGAAGAATATGATATTGAAGAAGAATAATATGCAAAGGAAAATGAGGTAGATGTGACGTCAGATGAAGAAGTTGAAGAAATTGAGCTAGATGTAGATGACAATGTTCTTGATGATCATATTGACGATGATATCATCGAAAATGACTTTTTCAATGATGATGTTGATATGGATAATCCATTGAACGTTGATTATGAACTATATGATTTAGATGTAGGCTTGGATGAAAACTTGTATGATCAATGACATTGCAAAAATGATGAAATATAGGAGTTATGTGATCATTATATCTTTTATATTATTTATTTTCTTTAAAGTATTTATTTATATGGGTTAATCATCACCATCGTCATCATGATTTTAATCATCATAATCAACATTTTCATCCTCCTCCTCCTCCTCCTCATCATCATTTTTATCATCATCTTCATCGTCGTCATCATCATCGTCATCATCATCATCATCGAAATTACCATGGTCATCATCGACATCGTCAATGTAATTTTCAAAATCGTCATCATCATCATCGCTATCATCATCATTATCATCGGCATTGTCATCATCATCATCGTCATCATCGACATTGTCATCATCATCATCATCATCATCATCATCATCATCATCATCATCATTATCATCATCATTGTCATCGCCATGGTCATCATCGTCCTCATCATCGACATTGTCTAAGTTGTCATCATTGTCATCATCATCATTTTCATTATCATTGCCGTCATCATTGTCATTGTCCTCATCCTGGTCATCATCATCATCGTCATCGTTGTCATCATCATGATTGTCATAGTAGGCATCGTCGTCGTTGTCGTCATTAGCATTGTCATCATAATTTTCATGATCATCATCATATCATCATCATCATCATCATCATCATCATCATCATCATTGTCATCATCGTCGTCCCCATCATCATCATCACCACCATAATAAACAATATTTTCCACTCATATCATGCACTCATTCCTTGTATGTTTCAACCCTAACACCTTAAGGGAGGTTCCAACATAGCTAAGGAAAGGGAGGCATCATCCCCCATGAGGGCGCTAGGTCTATATGTTATGCATATTTCATTGTTTTATATTTATAATTGCATATCTAATGTTTATTGGTTATATCTAGTGTGCAAGTCATTTTGGACATGGATCACTATTAGAGGACTATCAAAACTCTACACTTCAGTGCAAAGATCTTCATCATCTACAACAACGAGTTCCAAGTGAGTTATCTTCCTTCTTCCATTTCCATTTCTAACATTATGGCTTCTATCTCAGTAAAGGAATTGTTGATTAATTAACAATTGTGAGTTTCTCCAATTTCCTTTTCTAATTTGTTGGTAAAACTTAATTGATCTACCATTATAATCACCTATACAATGGTTTTCATTCAAAACAAAATCATAAGATCATAATTAATTTATTGGCTTTCCCTCATATTTTCACCTACTTTTTCTTACCCTAAGTTTTCTCGCTTTAGCCCTAAAACCAAGTGGCAAATACAATCTCATACTTCCCCTTTTTAGTAATGTCTATGTGCTTGGGTGGTCCTCCATCCACGCCCTCACACTATGTGGTACTTCAAACCTATTCATTTTCTACAAGTTCCAAGAACCATGGGAGAAATTAGCTTTTGTTTTTTAAATTCTTCCAGACATGATGTTTGGGCCCGAATTATTAGTTAGGGAGTTGGGATTTAATACACATAATTTCTTATTTGATGTCTTTTGTGCTATATTATCACGTGACGATAAAAACTTTATCTATTGTCCATCAATGTTATAGTTGATGTACGTTGTTTTTTTTCTATTTTGAGGCTACTTTTTCTACATCATAAGGTAAAATTTAATGGTTTTATTTTTGGGAACTTTATAGCCTTTCCAAACCCTAAGTGGATGTAAGGAACACTATGTGTGTCTTTAATAAGGGATTGGTACATAGTAACATATAAGTTATAATTAATAGGGGTAGCTACAAGGGAGTCATCATTATTTCTTTAAACACCAAATGAGATGGCCCTTGAACAAAATGTTAATAAATGGCCCTTGGCATTCCTGAGGGGTGGAATACAAAAACAAGAGATGACGATGGAAAGTGATGATTCAACATTTAGGGGTTTTCCATCCACTTATTGGTTTAGATATTTTGACGGATGGAAATTTCCAAGATGCACTTGTAGAGGGGTCAAATTGAAGAGATCAACATGAATGGTAATTTTGACATTGGTTGTGGAGAATATTGTAGTTGAGTAGAGGAGATATTCACTCTTTTATCCTCTAGGTCATTGGCACAAGTACAAAAGCTCAAATTTATCACTTTTTAATATGTAATTCTCCTAAGGATTAAAAGAATTAAACAATCCATTTTGAGTTATAATTTTCCCACGTTGGGTTCTCTAAGGTAATATTTATGTGATTTATTGTAATGAATATTTGCATTTGTAAGTTATAATCATTAACAAACTTCACACTATAAAATAATTTTTTTTGAAGAAAATAGTCAAATAGACAAGAAAACAATTCAATTAAGTAGTACCATGCAAAATAGAGTAAATAAGTTAATAAAAGAGAATACAAAACTTAGATTATAGTATGGTTGTACCCTCTTCATCAATCTTTAGAAGAATACCTTGAACTAGGAAATTGTAATGAAATACCTTCTTTAAACATGAAACATGGAATATGAGATTAATACATGATGAAGGTGGAAACTCTAATCTATAACCCATACTACCAATCCTCTATGACACTAGTAGGGACCATAGTATTTGGGTTGTATTTATATTTTCACTTAAGGGATATTTATGTGTATGGTTGTAGAATCAAAGATACAAAACCCCCCAACTCAAAGTGCCTTTTGTTGCAATGTTGTTATGCTTGTTGTTTCATCCTATTTTTTTTCTATAGTGAAGTTGTACTTCAATATATGGATAGCACGCTGATAGTGTTTGATGTGATCCTCCACTAGTTGAAACTTGGGTTTCACTCTTAAAGGTAATGTGATGGATGGAGGATGGTACCCATAAATTTCCATAAATAGGGACATTTTGGTAGAAGTATTGTAAGAAGCGTTGTACCATGATTTTTCCAAAGGTAACCACTTGACCCATTATGATTATTTCTAAGATCAAAATTTGGAACTAATATGAAAAACAATTTGGAAGATAAATTGAAGAATAGATGAAGAATTGAATATTATTTACAAAGAGAAGAGGAGTGATGTAAATAAATAAGGAAATGACCTCAAGGCATAATTGAACATTGGACTATTTTTCAAGTGAAGAGTTCCATATAGAGAAAGTGTATTGTGTATGACCTGGTGCTATATTCTCCTAATGATTTTCGGTCATACCTTGAGGATTTTGATGATTATTCCTTGGAGCACTTGGATTTATTCCATGAAGAAGATTGTCAACCACCATTGTGCTTAGATCTTGATAGAGGTGAGGACATCGTTTTCCCGGAGAAGGATCCTTATGATAATGTTTTCCATCCCCCTTCGACTATTTTATCTTGTTATGTCATTAAAGGTGTAGTTGGGAAGTATGTCCTTTGTCTTAAGTTTCCTCTAAGTCAAACCCTATAATTCATGGGTAGGTTTAATACCTCAATAAGAAGTCTATCATCTCAGTATTTCATCCTTCCCTTAATAATTTGTCACTCATCTTCTAGGTCCTTTCTAGTCCTTTCCCAGACCTCAGATTGTGAAGATGTCTAAGGTAACCAACCTTCAGACTCTTTGAGTTAGTATATTGAACCTTTAATTTTTCACGATCCCTTTATGAAATGGATTGAGAACTTTCCTAAAGGTGTGAATTGGCATGATTTTTTCCCTCCCTCCCACCTCCATGAGATAGAATTTATGATTTTCTATGATACAATACATTCTCTAACTCATGTTATTTTGTGCTTAACTTATCATTGTTTTGGATTATGTGAAGCACAAAGGCAGGTATTATGAGACATTGCTAGGATGGTTTCACTAGTTATTTGACTATACATAACATTCAACCAACATGTAAGTAGAGGTAAGTAGGTAGGCATTTGCATTCATTGTATATAACATTTGCATTTCATGCTAGAGTAGTTGTATTTCCATTTGTACATATGATTTGCTTACTTGTATTTTATCTTATCATATATGAGCCAGGGGTGATATCACCACCCCAAATGATTACTAATCAATCTTGTTGAGATCTAGCAGGTCACAATTCATACTAGAGATGATGAGGTTCTCATGCGCTCTATGGTGAGAACATGTCCCTGATTTAGAGCCTGATGTTATCCCCTAGCCTAGGGACAACTAAGGAGATTATGTCTTGAGGCCGACATGTACTAGACATAGAGTACCAAGAGCCATATTGACTTGAGGCTGGCCCTGGAGGGCCCATCCTTGTTCTTCATCGCCTCCATCCTATCAGTAGCAACAACATCCATCCCATCAGCCTGGTCCTAAAGCAATAGTGGGTCTTGCTTCATGAGGTAATGAGTTTAGGTATCATGGTATGTGTCACTTTGATTCTCAAAAAATTTGAATATCTGCATTTAATTCTCTTTTTCTTCACGACATATGCTTGGAATTTATGTCTTTTGACTTGTCCATACCTGGGGGGGATGACATAATTCCCTAGCAAGTTTTTTCCCTTAGGATTGAGTTGCCACTAGGTGGGTTTATGAAAGGTCATCGTCCATTCCTACCATACTTATCACTTTTCATCATCTTTCCTCTCATATTTCCCCTACATTGATTCGGGCATTGGGTTTTCCAAGATAGTAAAGGGTTGTACCTTTCCTTGTGGGAAGAATGGGATAAAGGCCTAGAGGGTAAAATTAGCTGGAAAAAGATAAAAGTCAAAAAATCAAACCTTTAGATGCTTCGCCCAGGGATCCAAGAGAAATAAATAAAAGGATTCTCGGTAATAAAATGAGGGACCCATAAAATAAATCAACTCAAGACCTAGTTGGAGGATAGGGGGTCTCATCACGAACCAACCTATTAGGTCCATGGGCATGTACTGGTATGACACTAATATTCAACTGGTCACCACGCCAGGGTAGTGGCTCTTGGTAGCATAGACAAGAGAAAGGGGGTCTCATCACGAGCTATCCTTCTCATCTCCATGAAATTATTGTGGGTAACACTATCACCACTGGTCACCACGCCAAGGCAGTGTCCTCCAACTATTCTCTTGAAAAAAAAAG
>WSFP011475932.1:0-16976 GCA_009831015.1 Picea engelmannii
GGTGGATAGAGCCTTTCCTCTTCAGGGAGATCTGCTGCCGGTTGGGAAGGGCCAGCCTGGGTAAAGGTCCTGCTTTGTTGCCCCGTCGCAGACTCTTCGAACCGGATGAGCACCTTCTGTGTGTCGGGGTCAGCCGCCAGAGTTTTTTCCCCCTCGAAGTCTCGTGGAGGCCTCCGTTGCCTCTGTCTGCGTCGTCTGGTGGCCAGTGCAATGGCTCTCTCAAAAGTTTCCCTGCGTTTTCGACGCGACTGCGCAACATACCATGCTGCCCCCCGTCGCGATCTGCCTCTGATCCTCGGCATGTTGCAAGCGCGAATGTGCCAAGGGCTATCAGAATGATGGTGTTCTGCGGTGCCCCAGGGCGTTCGGCTTCCACAGCTGATGGCGAGAATGAAGAACAATGAGACGGTGGCTGAGGCCATATCCCCCTCTGTCCATTCAACCATTAAACTCGACGGATAAATGCTGGTACTCGCCGCTTGCTTGAGGGGCCTCGGCCCTTGAATGCTCAGGCGTGCGTGCATGGTAACGTTAATGGGCGAGGTGACGGGGGCCAGTGGCTCTATTTACTCCCTGTCCCGACTCCCTTCCACGTGGCCGGATTGATCTGTCTGTCACCCCATCCGGGGTTGTCATATTTAATCATTATGAGACCTTGTCTAAATCAAATCTCCTCACCTCACAAGTTTGTAGCGCAAACTGCCTTTTTTACAATATCTGCGCTACAAAATCCTGTTTTCCACATGGGCGAGTTTTAGTCAAAGATGATTTCTTCTTAAGATTTTTGGGTGATGATTGATGGTATAATTTTATGTTCATGATATTACATAAATTTTGAAATCAAATTATCAACTTACATGGCTTAATGATGTACCTATTATATCATGATCTTCTTACTAGCTAGAATTTTGCTCTCGAATTTCTGAAAAAACATTTTTGCTTCCTTCCTCATCACAAGTGATAATTTTGGTTCTAGCAGTATACAAAACATGTATTTTGAGTTTCCTTATGAAGGTACAGGTTCATAATCTTTTCATAAGTGTGTATTGGCATATGAGGATCCTAGCAAGCCATTAATTCACAGTAATCTACATACCATTCATATTCTGTTTTGTTACAACAAGTTTTGATTGGTCAACAAGTCAACAATGAGTATGGATATTTTAGAGGTGTTTCAAAAGATTTTCCTCAAGGTCCTAAAACATTAGACATCCATGTATCAGTTTTCAGAGAGGTTGTGTTCTTTTCCAATGCACTTGAGCTACATTTTAAATGACAAACTCTTATTTCTTGCAAAGGAGGTATACGTGAGGTTTGATGGTAAGATTCAACTTTCTTCGGGGTATTTGAATGTTTTATTATGTCATATGGTTTCCAGAGACCAATTCCAGCCTTCGATTCACTTTCAAATTCATTTATTCATGCATAAAGTTCAAAGCAGTCACCTATAGGAGTTTGTAGCGCAAGCTGTGTTTTTCCTATGTATTGCGCTACCAACTCTTCAAACTTTCAACATAAATGAGCTTTGGTCAAAATTTGACTTGGAAAGAGGGTTTTTGGGTCAAGGTGGCCAAATATATTTGAATATAATATCATACCCCATCAAATCATGCAGGTGGCACTTCGTTTCCTCAATGGAAACATTCTAGGGATCAAATCCTAGATTGTAGGAATATGACTAGATTTTGGAAATCCGTGTTTTCTTGTTTTAGTCATATTTTTTGGAGATAGATTCCAATGAGGTGGAAAGGTATTTTTGGAAAGTGAGAGATTTTTTCACGAGAACAATATCCTATTAAAATATCTCTCTCAGTTTTCCAACATATGTTTGTATTCGTGAGATATAGGTGAATCTTTGAGCATCATTTTCCAGAAATTTGGCAGTTTGTATTTTCCAGCCACCTCACAAATTTGGATTTGAGTTGGATTTTTTCAACAAAATAAAGATAGGTGAAGAGGTTATGAGATTCATATATTTTGGATCTAGATGAGGATTTAATATCTATAAATAGGACCCAAGAGATGAGCTAAAGAGAGGTTCGAGATTGAATACTTTTAGACACTCCTTATTGTAAAAACCTTGATATATATTTTGGAATGAAAATCTTCTTTCAGTGATATTGTTCAGACTTCTATTCATCTTCCTTTTTCTGTACTTGTGATTTGAATGTCATGTTCATTTCATGGTTTACTTAATGATTGATGACTGTTATCTTATCTCTGCATTAGTAAACTGAGATCACAAAGCTTCTGCTGGTTATTTTCAACCTTTCACATGTGTTTTCAATATATGTGATGTTGTTAGCATAGTTAGCATTCTCCATACACCTATATTTTTCAAACCATATGATAAATAGCTCTTTAAGGCCTTATATTGTCTAGATATATTCAAATTATCTTTAAGTGAAGAAGTGAGTGTGTGAATTATTCATCTTTGATCCAATCTTCAATACATTATTGAGCATTCTGATTAAGTTACCAGGCTCTCTTGATCTACAACCTGAAGAGACTCCTGGAGTGATAACATGAAGCTCATCCTCCTCCATGCATGATTCCCTGAAAACCATGTCTACACCCAAGGGTAGGTCATCCAACCGCCTACTCTCATCATATCTCAGTGCTAACTCGTGTGAATCCTCACACGTGTCACCACTGTGCTGAAGTGTTAAATCCTCAACACTGCTTGCTGTGGAAGATAAGGAACATGTGTTATCATCATGTCCATCCAACTGTCCCTCAAATGTGAAAAAGTCGCTAGCCTCATCAGACTGCTATAAATAGGCATCTATGGTTGCATCCTTCTGCAACTTCTCATCCTCACTGTCATAGTGCACCTCAACAATGTACACCTTCCCTTTACCCCTTCATCTGTGGTATGGCTCCCAAGGCTCTTTGCAATTGTAACAAATCTCCCTGCTCCTAATGGGTGTAGGGTTAATCCGTGCTTCCCTCCATTTAGCTGCGTTGGCTCTATTTTTCTCTATTATGTTGACCCAATATGTAACCTCATCTTTGCTCCACCTAAGATTTTTTATGGATATAAACTGTTGGAGTGTTACTTGATCCCTAAATCCCTCACTAAGGGTGTAGTATTCCCATTCACAACATATAGTCTCTCTAGAAAATTCCTTAGTATCCATATCCACTATATTTCTGCATGCGCTAATCCCCACTGGCTGGGAGGATCAATGCTCTGATACCACTGTAATGTTCCCAAGCCAAGATGTTTTTTTCATTGATTTTTATGGGTTTTCTGGTTGTGGCATTTCGTCAAACACTTTGTTGAGTTGTGCTAGGGTTTAATATGATGGTTTAATGTGTGTTTGAAGCAACAAATATGAATATATATCAATGGAACATACCTCAACAAGATACAAGATCAACAACACAAAGAATAACCAAAAATACCTCAAATCTGATTTGATTCATAGTAGTAGAAGATCTTGATACAGTAGATCTACAGATCTGGTACAATATAACTGAGAACTCATAAAAAAATGACAATAATCCTCCAACAAGTCCAAGAGGAGAAGATAAAATCCTCCAAAGGCCAATAACTACAATATATGAATGATAAGATGAAATCCTATCTCTATGAAGTGCCAAACCCCCAAACTTCCTGAGTTGCACACTAACCTGGTGGCTATAGATACCCTAGAGTTCGGTGCTCCTCTTCCTATGCTCCAAATGACTCCAAAATATCCCAGAATGTAGATCGGGCCACTAGAACCCTCCTGGAAAAGTCTCAAGCTGAATGAAGAATATCTGGACCTCCAGAAGACTAATCCCTCTATCTGCAATGTGCCCTCCTTATTCCCAACTCGTGCTAAGCCCAATAAATAATAAGATAGATAAACCTCCTCCGGAAAGGGATAGGAAAGGCACCCTAGGCCCTACAAAGAATAACCATAAGTCCTTTTCCTCAGAATCATTCTCCTCTACCTAGATCGTGCTATTCTCCTCAAGGTGGTGCACCCTCCTGTTGGTAACTCCCTGAAGTTGCGCCCTAGCTCTCTCTGAACCTATGACTGATGTAAAATTCACCTGTGACTGAGTATATCTAATGTAGAATGGTGGAGGAGGAATATTTCACCTCCGTGACCAAGATTGGACCATGTTGGGTGGGATCTTTCACCACCGAGCTGATCTGTAGGGTTTGTTAAGTCAAAACCCTCAAAATCCCCAAGTGCATGGGCTCACTAGCAAGCAACCAAATATCAACTGATAAACAACAAAATGAGAGAATAGAGGCCCCTATCTCGCTTTTATCCTCCCTACTCACCTTGTCTCTCCAAGTGA
Source organism: Picea engelmannii (assembly GCA_009831015.1). Classification (NCBI taxonomy): domain Eukaryota; kingdom Viridiplantae; phylum Streptophyta; class Pinopsida; order Pinales; family Pinaceae; genus Picea; species Picea engelmannii. Next base: position 4,300 of record WSFP011475932.1, read on the forward strand.
ATTTTACTTTATTTAATTATTAATTAATTAATTAAATCACTTTAATTAATTAATTAACCATTTTACCTCTAAAAAGTGGTTTATCTCTCCTTGTGGCTTCTCTGGCCACTGAAAGTCACTTCTCATCATCCTATCTTGTAGTGCTATTCCTCCCGATTCCGATGAGATATTACACTAAGAGGTTCCTCCAAGTATTATGCCCAATATGACCTCCTTAGTGAATTTAATTAACATATAGCCCAAAATAACTCAAAATTATGGAAATCGTCGGAATGCAACGAAACCAAAGACAAGTTGTGTGGAATGGATCATGATGATGAAATAATATGAGTGATGCAAGTCGGGCCCAATAAAACCCCTCAATAGATCCTGTACTCACTATCACCCCCGTTTGGCTACTCTGGTCAGTATAACACTCTGTAATATAATGGTGTCCAAAAGTGGGGACATTACATGAACCTACCTTGTAAACAAAGAGGACCCTGCTCTGTCACAATTTTTGGTACAATTTGGGCATTGGAGTAAGCATGGCCTTTGGTCCTGAGTTTGATGTATCCAAATATATTAACAATACAAAGTTGCCTCCAAAATAGGTAGACCTTCCTCATAAATGTGCAATAGATCACAAAATGTCCACGTTTGACAAAAGATGGAGGTTGTAGATCACAAACACAAAATATATGCAGACCAACCTACTATAATTCCCATAAATAGGGGTCCCTCTATAGATTTTCAAGATAAGAATGACACATTGGGAATTCATTATGGATTCATGAATCATGACATACTACATTTATTTATTACAATGGCTAAAGCCTGACATCATTTACAAAGAATGAAATCTTTTGGTAATTTAGCACTGTAAAATATAAAGTTCATTTCACTTTATTCCTTCCCTCAGAAATAAATGAATGATGATTAGTTTGTTTGATATATGATCATAAATCAGATCTTCCTATACTATACAATTCCCTCTCAAACTATTCCAAGTGAATGTGGAAAAGCTTACAATGCTTCTTGATGATACTTCTCCATAGTTTGCTTCCAATCAAGCAAAATATCTGCATTTTTTCAGGGCAATAAATCACAACGATAGAAATATAATAGAGAAAAAAACTAGGGCAATATAAATGACACAAATTGGAGATAGAGCATGTCTGGAAATTACTATCCATATAAGTTGTTCTCCTATAATATATTCAACAAACTATAAGCTAGGCAATATTTTAAATAAGCTTCTAAGCACAAATTTCAAGGGTAAACAAACACCTAGTATATTGGAACTCTACAAGCATTCAATAGTAATTACTAGACCACAAGAATTTACCATTCATGAACATAATAACTGAAAACATGTATCTCTGATTTCCCTTGATAAAGCATATTTGTGCATTGTAATGGCATGCAAGAGGTAAAATGCTTGAATAGAACATGTTGAAGGCCAAACATTTGGTCCAAAAAAATGCTTTGTTGCATGAGGATTATCCTTGGCCACTTCAACTCCAATATAGTACCCTTCTTTGCAGTTTCCTGCATACAGAACATGAAAATTATGAGATTGTTTTCAAATTTCCACCGATACAGGGAGGTAGACATAAGAAGTGAAAATTAAGTGATGTGAAAGGGACATCTAATAACATCAGCATAGAGGAAGTAAAACTAAGTGGACTAAAACTTTTATAAAATAAAGAACCAAGGATAGGGATACAATCAAGGAGAGCAATATGACTCGCCAAAAGCAGAAATGGGGAAAATCCAAGAAAGAAAGCATAAAGATTTGGTATATCTCAGAAGTAACCTTCGTTGGAAAAACATTGTGCAAATCATATGCTCTTCTTTCCCAAGGATTGGGATGCATTCAAGGACAACAATGTGGCCTGCCAAAAGCATCAATGGGGGAAAGCTAAGAAAGAAAGTAAAAACCTTGGTGGATCTAAGAAGTTATCTTCAATTGGAAAAACATTGTGCAACTCATATACTCCGCAAAGAATGGAAAAAATATCATACTACTCGATAGAAAATAAGGCTTCTGCAAGATGGGAAGAGCTCTTCAGAATACTTTGCTTGGAAGACAAATATCCTTTGGTAGAACGATTGGATATATTTAATTCCTCAATCCAAGTTGAAACAAAAAATCCTGATTGAATCTTGTAACTCACCATTTGCAAGATATTCAAGGTTTCTCAAGACATATCAAATGGTCAAGAAAGCTTTTTTGGGGAAGGGACTAAAGAGGGATGTTCAAGATTTTGTAGAAAAATTCCAGATCTGCCAAAGGAACAAGGGAGAAACAATCAAATCTCTTGGAGTGCTTCAACCCTTACCTATCCCCAATAAAACTCGGGAAGAAATTTCCATGGATTTCATAACAGGCCCACCAAAATTCCCACTTAGGCTAGTGGGATGTCAAGATTCATCTTTCCACTATGACTCTAGTCTCGAGTTTGTAACCCCCAAGGGTGGAAACCTTCTCACCTAGAGAATTCCATGTATTATCTACGCAGTCATAAATGAGTTCCAAGAAAATCTAAATGGTCTTCCAAAGTCTTTCGGTCATTACCCTTGAACACGTCATCTATCCTACAAGGCTTCCACGTGGACACCTCCACATCACCTGCTCAGACAGACAGGTAGGTGTGTGTGTTGGTGTGGTAGTGACATTTCATCAGACATGGCACACCCCATTATCAATTCTTCAATGGAAATCTTCTACGCATATAGGAGATGAACTCATCTTGATCAACGATTATGACTCACCTAGTGCATATTGATCAATGACTAGCGATGGGTTAGACTCTCCCTCATCAGGAATACAGGTTGTGCAACCCCAACCTTTCTTCTGAATGATTCTTTCCCAAAACCTTACTCCTGACATATCCAATGTATGAGAATCAAGGGGAAAAATGATCTCGATTCACTCAAAACCCCCAAACCACACGACATCTAGCAGTCTCTCCCATTTTCCCCCAATTGCTCAACAAGTGGGGTCAATGGCAAGGTCTACAATTGAGATCTTGTCGGGTGACTCATAGATATATTAATGACCTATGTCCACTCAGGCTCTCACCATAAGGAAATACCACCTTCTCTTTCCTTGTGGTCCCTCCTGAATATTTCTTTTTGAATTGGAGTTCTTGACAGATCCAAGGGTCATCGTATCCCCATATCTAACAATAAGGAATCTCTCGGATATGATATCCTCCCATTAGTTAACCAGACTCATGACTCCAATAGGGACCTCTATCGGTTGGACCCACAGTGATATCAATGGCTCAGATCTCATTGGATAAACCTCCTGGAATATCTACAACTCTAGTCCATTAAGACTCTTTCTTTCCGAATTTCTCCATTGAAAGTTCCTTGCACAAGTTCTCTTTGGATCCTTCCGAACGTCACATTCTGAAAAGCTTAGTGTAATGGTCCATGGTGAGATCTATGGTCCATATCTCATTGTTATGGCATCCTGGTGAATCGATGTCTCTCATCGACTCAGACACTCCCATCGGGGATTTCACCTTCGCAATGTTTAATATTTTTTCCAAACATCCCTCCTTTCGATAAGATTCTTTTGATACTCAGATCTTTGATGAACGATCAAGATCAAATCTCCACACCAAATCTATAGCTAAGGCTCTCTCGAGGTTAAAATAAGGAACTCAAACAAGGGTGCAAGGTGATTTGAGGAAAATAGACCCCTCTCCCTCTTGGAATTGTCTACAAGGTTTCAACCCTGACTCCTCAGACCTTCATCCTGCTTCTTCAACACATAGGTGGCACCTCCTAGCGGCCCCCAAAGTGAATAATTTATCATCTTGTAAACTTTCCATTTAACTACTTGGGGAAAACATAGGATTATAGGCCTCCAATAGACCTCTCATACACAGTCATCGCAGATAATCAATCAATATTAGGAAGAATATCGTCATACAAACATGATTTAGATTTTAGCATTCATTCAACATATCAAAACTTCTTTAAGAACAAATGAAAATTTATATTTGTTTACAAATATTTTATACATACATTTAGAAACACTTATCTGTTTCAAGGCAAACTTCAACTTACCAATTGACTGTGGGTGAATGCCTTTCCACCCAACCGTAGGCTCTACTGCACATTTTCTTTCTACAACAAGCCACTCATGTTCCAGGCCATGATACCACCAAGGGATTCTCTTAAGTTAGCTTTCAGGTCAAGGGTTTGGTCAGGAAGGTTATTCTCCTTCACTACATTGGCAACATAAAAAATCCCCTCTTCCCACTTATCCCAGGGCCTCCACGATATTACTAGGTACCTTCCCAACTAGATTTAATCTACACAAGGGATTCCCTTCACTTCTACATAGTCCCTCAGTTCCCTCCCCTTACTAGTGTCGGTTTCTTTCCAACTAGCACCAACCCATGACCCTCTCTGCCCCAGTCTAGATCTAGGTATTCTCTGTTCCAATGTTTACCATGAGTATTCTGGGAAAGATTCCTATTTTCTTCACAAAACTTCCTAGTTTTTCTCTGCTCTAGTCTGGCTTGTGTGCTCTCTCTCTCTCGAGCCCTCTTTCTCATTTGTGATACCACACTCCTTCTTCCACTTTTGTTCTACATCACGATTTTTCTGCCACTTCCTTTGCCAATCTGGAACATTCATTTCCCGAGGCTCCCCATATTTATTTTGTCAGAAGCAACCCCGGGAGTCAAGCTCTCAAATCAAAGGGGCACCTCCATGGTACTCCTAGATGGAAACTTCAACCAACCTAGTCATCCTCTGTGTACATTTTTTAAGGCAGACATAACTATCCCAACAACGAGGTCTAATTTTCCATTAATGGGATTTCTTGTGAACATGGAGAACAAGGTACTTTAGGTAGGTTTAGTCATTTGAGATTATTAGGGTGGGGGTTGGGATTTTAGGCAAGAGAAGGAAATTCCCAGTTCCCCCTCACCAATTTCCACTTGTGGTATCATGGCCTGTACTGCAAGGCTTCCCCTTCAGTTAGTTGGTAGGTATTTTCATTAAACATAAAACACCGTTATAGTGTTCATCAATTACAATTCATGAAGTCTTAATCATAATTACATACTTGGGGGAAAATAGGCTGTTACATTCCCCTCCCCCTTAAAGGAAACATCATCCTCAATATTTTTCCACCATATGCACATTTTTATACAAAAAACAAAAATGGGTATGCCATCCTCTTGGAATCCTCCATTTCCCATGTGGCCTCATCTGCTCCAAAGTGCTTCCATTTCACTTTGACTTGCATGACAATTCGGTTCCAGAGCAATGTCTATTTTCTGTCCAGGAGGAATTGAGGCTCGTGATGGAATTCTCCCTCTGGTTCCACATGTATCATAGTCCAATCAATAACATGATTAGAATAATAAATATCCTTCTTAAGTAATACATGGAACACATTGTGAGATTTAATAGGAGGTGGTAGAAAAATTCAGTATGCTACTGGTCTCACTCTTTCTAGGACTTCAAATGGTCCACATTAGCGGGGCACTATATTGGCATAAGTTCCAATTATTAGGGATATCCTCTTGGGATTCATCCCGACATACACATGATCTCCAAAGTTGACATTTCACATGGGGTTTGGCCCAAATCCTCAACAATCAAGTAATTTTGGGCGGATATAGCATTCGAATTGTGGGAAGAGTGCTTAAGTACTCCTTTCGGAATACGAGGTAGAGGTTCTGGTTTATCGATATGCAAAGGTGTTTCCCGGGGAGGAGGTGGCTATGGACCTAAAAACATCTGTGAAGAACCGTAATCACGAGATCAAGTGGCTACATCAATCTGAGACTTAACGATATTGACCCAAAGATGGCCACCATAATGTGTTGAATGGTTTTGACTCCTACTCGACGCATTTCCAGTGTTAGAGGTTCCCGAGGCCATATTTTGGTTATGTGGAAATGGGTTAGTCAACAGGCATGCGACTTCATTATGAGCCTCAAGGCTTCCTCAATTTTTGGGCACAAGTGAGTAAAGTGATCATCTTTATAAAATTTACAGGGAAACTTCACCTTCCTATTTTATTTCTTTCCCTCACCAACATTATTATTCAATTTATTATTATTATTTTTGTCCTTGTATTTGTTATTATTATTCTTTCCACCCTTACGATTATTACCACGTCCTTTCCTCTTTTTCCCTCCTAGTTGTTGGTTACCATTTTGGTTTGATGACGACTACGAAGTATACACATCCACCAATTGGGTTGTGGAGGACGAAGCCGAAGTTTGTCTTGCTACAGATTTGTTAAGAGACAAATATTTCAACTAGTTCGTCACCATGTCTGTAGTCTTAGCATTTGTTTTTACCTACAACGCCATCGACATGAGGTCCAGGATTTTCTCTAGGGTCATAATTTGACCGCGGTGTGTTAGGGAGGATTTTGTAAATCATCCTAGATTAAGCATATATAAGGTCTAATTGACGGGCTTTGAAGATGACTTCTTCCTTAGATGTCACTCCAGATGTAGAAAATCCTTCAAAATATAAGGCAACAAAGACTTGAGGAACCATTCCAACATAAACTCTGTAGGAATGTAGGCTTTAATCAACCTCTTCCGTCTATTCCACTCTTGAATACGATAGGATATATGGGTGGGTTTATCTTGTTGAAGAGTCGATAAAAGTTCTAGGCCGACATCGTAACGAACCGACAATTGGAAGTGATTGAGAAAAACCAAAACCATTTGAACGAAATTTCCGTAGGTTCCCTCAGGTAGCTCGATGTACCACTTTGCTGCGACCCCCATGAGGGTGCATTGAAATAGCCTCAAACAAATAGAGTCATCATTAAGGGAGTTAGATGAGCACCAAAGGTGAAAGGTTGTCACATGGTCACCCGAGTCCTCACCATTCTTGCCTTCAAACTTTGGAATGTCAGAAAGAATTTTGGCGGGGATGGGGGGCCATGAAGAATCGTGATACATAGGGTCATTCATCAATTTGGACAAGTCTGGAAGATTTAGCTTGGCCAGAAAAGGGAGTTGGGGTTGTGGCTTCTGATCCCATGCTCTCGGGAAAGATTGGGTTTGAGAGATTGCAGACCAACCAGGGTTCTAGTATATACCATGGCCATATTTAGTAGGACAATATCCTACTCCCAAATGATTCATGAAAGGTTGTAAGGGCACCATACCTGCAGAAGCTTCTTGCGAAGAGAATACGACATTATAAGGATTATACATGTTTCCCTCAGAAGAAGGAACTCTATGTAGGGGGTTTCCCATACCATAAAAATGAGTTCCTTCGAATGGAAAACCAGAGGAAAAAGGGGGTTTCACCATAATAAAATCATTCGTAGGAATCGATGTGGAGGAAGAGGGAATGATGAATGAAATATTGGAAGTAAACCCATTTGAGCACTCCATCCTGGAGCACTGAAGCTAGTATTAGGCCCAAAGGAAAGAGGGTTCCATCCTACTACCGTAGGAGTCGCTTGGGGAATATGAACTCCACCAAATGAGAAAGGAACATAAGGAGGTGTCGTTCCCCCATACCCAAAATTAGGATTCATATTAGCCGTTGAAACGAAGGATGAGAAGTGCAACGTCATGTCAGGCATACCAAACAAGAAAGGATTATAGGCTGTAGGTATTGACTGAGTATTATAATTCGACATACTATATGGGGATACAAAATGATTCATTCCCATGGGCTGAGTAGAGCTCGTGGGTTGGGAATCATTAGATGAGGGAGCTTGTGGCATCCAAACCCTTGATGACTAGGGAGTCGAGGGGACCCCACTAATCATAGTGAATATGGGAGTCGAAAGGCTTCTCGAGACATTCATATCTGACTCAGTACTCATGGTAGTACGATCATGAGCCTAGGAGGTGGAGATATATGTACCACGCTTATTAACTCTACACCTTTTAGGAGGTGACTTCGGTAAAGGATCAAGACATGGTGGTAGATTCAAAAGACGAAGAGACCGGCGAGGAGGCTGGTCTCACTCCACGATGACTCAAAAATAGAGATACAATACAAAATACTAAGGCTGATTAATAATCAGAGAGCACACTCCCAAATAAATAAAAATGCCAATGCACACAAACATGATATAATGGATGAAAGGTACCTCCCAAATTAAAGTAGGTATGCCTCACCCAAGAGGGGCCTGAGACTCTACAACAATAGAGTGGAGGTGTTAGAATCAATTATAAGGACCCTCGTAGGCTTCACGACACAGTTGATCAGATCCCCTGGGAGAGGAAATCCTCCATAAAGTCTGTGTGTTGTCTGATCCCTATCTGAATCGGGGTACCTATAGAATAACCCCTGCAAGCAACCTATGTGGCTACCTAGGTCAAGCAACTAGAGCACCATGATATAAACAATTCTCAGGAAATGAGTCACAAGTTTGGTCCACCATATGGGTAGGGTAGAAAAGACCAAAATCTTGAAAGCACCACCTCTCAAGGAGGTAAAGGCACTAGCAAGACCCCCAAATACGAATAGAATCCCAAAAATATCTATGAAGCTAAAAAGGTATTAGAGGGAAATCTATGCAACCAACTTTGCGCGACCTCGTGCTTAACTCTGGAGTGAGTGGAGACTCTTGAGGATACCAATTATATAATGGGTTTCACCACTCCCTGGTCAGACACATGTGTTCATTTTTATATCCTTGGAGAAGCTTACTCACAAAATCCTATTCCAAGGCCTTAGGTCCTATACTTGTTCTTGTACCCTAAAAAATAAAATCATTTCTAATCAATTTTAATTATTTAGCGTTAATTTTAATGGATTCTTCTTACTGAAGAGGTGCGATCGTGAAACTGATGGTATTATGACTCAATATATATAAAATAATCAAATGTAAAAACACTGCTAAGTACTAGTCTCGATTTTCAATGAAATGGTATGCTTCTAAATGTTGTTTCTAAGATGCAATCTCTACAATTTCAATGAAGTGCAATCTTTCCCAATATGTCAAAACTAATGTAAAGTATCCAAATGTGCAAATTCCATAAGTAAAATGCAAGAAAACAATTTTTTTTGTATTTTCGATATAACGAAAATAAAATGCAAGGATTGAATAACAACTTCACAGTAATATCCTACTGCAATCAAAATGAAACAAGCCAAGCGGGATACCAAGACATAACTACCCAGACCTGTGTGCAAGGACAACAAATGAGAAAAATGACAAGAAAGGAGTTCGCCCAAAAGATTCACCAATAAAGCGGCTTCCTATCACTTTGTAGACACTTAATAGTCAACAAATGGACCCAATAAGTCTCAATAACCAACAAAACTCACCCAACAAACACCAAACTTGTCCAAAAATACTAAGGATATAGTGTACGTGACTGTTCAAAGAACAACTCGTGTATGTACCAACCCAATATCTAAACACAATCTTTGTAACCACACTTCTTCCTTGCATGCATGAGTGGCCTAAAGGAAGACATACCGCGTATGTACGTGCCCTATCAAGGGACAACCCACGTATGTTAAGGAAGACACTTCTTGAGCAAGGGTTAAGCCAAGAAACTTAGATATAATGGAAAACATAAGTTGTCAAGCAATAGACGACAAAGAAACTCAGGAAAACAAAGAGAAAACAAAGGAGAAAAACTACCAATACCCCAACAAAGAAGATCTCCCCAGTGGAGTCGCCAATTCAGTTACGAGGGAAATCTCTCTATGGCTAAGGGAAAACCACAACAGACAAAATGACACCCATAAATAAAATCTAATCTCAGGTATGCTATATAAATGAAATGTTAATAAGAGAAAGCTAGAAGGCTACCTTTTCTGGACGTCCGAAGAAGACCATCGTTGAGCATGTGACCCAAAGATTTACACCTGCAACTTGTCTTCAACAACCAAGATATGCACGAATGTGGTATTGATATATAATGTTAGGATATAAATCAACACAATCCATTAACATACATAAAAAATACTCCCATGGAAAGAAATACAAATATTTGCAAGATATCAATTGGACGAGAAAAGAGTATTTCTATTAATGTAATCAACAAAAGCACATAGATGACAAACTTTTGTAATGACACATATCAGAACAAAAAAACTAAGTCGCTCCAACTGGGCCTCCACCACTTCAATCCTCCACAAAGGCAAGTTCACATGTAGGATTCAATGAGGTTCTCCATCACAAGATAATAAGAGCTTGGCGGTTGAACACAAGAAGTTCATACTTTCAAGGACAAAGAGATGCATACTAAATTGAGGTGAAATTTATCCAGAGTGTCTTTGCTCTATGATGCGTTGAATGTCCTCAAGGATTGGATATAACTCAATTTATATCCTCCAAATAGAATTGAAGGGTCGATTCAGATCGTTTCCAGTATATGGAAGGTCAAGGATCACAAATCTCATGACATGGCATGGAAACCTGACGCAATTTTAAGTTTTTGAGCATCAAACTCGATGTACATGGGCTGTAATGGAGCAGCCCACGTATATACACGTGTTGTATGAATGGCAGGTCACGACATGTATAAAAATATACATTTTAATATATAGAGTGCTAGAGAAAAGAGGAAATGAAATCTGCAAAGGGAAATGGATGGTCATCAAAGCAAGATGCATGGAGTGTGGAAATTTTTTCTATAACAAGGTGGTAGAAAAATTCAGTATGCTATTGGTCCCACTCTTTCTAGGACTTCAAATGGTCCACGGTAGCGGGGTGCTATATTGGCATAAGTTCCAATTCTTAGGGATCTCCTCTTGGGATTCATCCCAATATACACATGATCCCCTACCTTGAACTCTTTGTGATTTCTTTTGCTATCTACATAGATTTTATGTATTTCCTAGGCCACTTTCATTTTTTTCTTAATTATGATCACTTCATGTTCCATCTCCTTCAACATGTCTAGTCCAAGTGTGATCTTTTCTAATGAATTGTCCCAATTAATCAAAACTATATACTTCCTGCCATATAGAGCTTCAAATGGGATCATCCTTAGTGACTCTTGATAGCCATTATTGTAGGAAAATTCTATCAAGGGTAGGTATTCTTCCCACTTCTTGGGTTGATGCATAACATGCATTCTTAGCATATCTTCTAGCACTCTATTTACCCTTTCGTTCTGTCCATCTGTTTGGGGATGGTAGGTTGTGTTGAATGTTAATTTTATTCCAAATCCCACAAATAATATTTTCCAGAAATTGAAAGTTAATTTTGCTTCTCGATCTGAAATAATTGTTTTGGGCATACCGTGGAATCTAAAAATTTCCTTTATAAAAACATCAACAACATCTATAGCTTTAAAAGTGGACTTTGAAATAAAATGAGCTTCCTTGCTCAGTTTATCCACCACTACCATGATTTCATTATGTTTTCTGGTTATTCTTGGCAACCTTGTGATAAATTCCATGGAGATAATCTCCCACTTATGTTCTGGAATTTGTAATGGTTGCAAGAATCCTACTGGGTGCTTGTGTTTAAATATGACTTGTTGACACTCCAAGCACTTAGAAATGTACTATGCCATGTCCCATTTCATTCTTGGCCAATGATACAATTGCCTTAATATTCTTATCATTTTTTGATAACCAGGATGACCCACATAAGGTATTCTATGAAACTCATCCATTATGAGTTTTTTCAGCTTTGTTGAAATAGGTATATACAACCTATTGTTACGCATTGACAACCCATATGTTGTGAGCTAGTATTCCTCATACTTTTTCCTTTTTGGTTCTTGTTGCAAGATTTCTTTCACCATATTAAAATGTTCATCACTTTGTAAGATAATTTTGATTCTCTATTTGAGATCAAACTTACACATGCTTGTTGTTTCTAAGTGTATTGTCTGCACACTTTGACTGAGTGTGTTTACCACTCGATTATCCTTTCCTTTATATGTTTGATCTCAAAATCGAATTAATTGATTAGTGCCATCTTCCTGGCCTATCTGGCATTCAACTGTGGCTAATCAAATAGGTATTTCAATCCACAATGATCAGTCATTAGGACAAATATTCTTCCAAGCATGTAATTCCTCCACATCTTTAAAGCGTGCACAATGGATGCAAGCTCCAAGTCATGAGTATAACATTGCTCATTCTCATTTAGTTTCCTTGATTCATATAAAATCACATGTCCCTCTCGCATGAGAACTCCATCGAGTCCTTCCTTTCAAGCATCAGTGCAAACTAGGAAATATTTTTCAGAGTCTATAGTTTTTAGGATAGGGGCATTGGTTAAGATGTATTTCAGTTGTTGAACATTGTTCTCACACTCTGTTGACCATACAAAATTCACCCCTTTTCTCTACAATGAGGTGATGAGATGAATGATTTTGGAAAATCCATTAATAAACATCATGTAGTAACCATCTAATCCCATAAATGATCTTACCTCAGATACATTCTGAGGGACTAGCCAAGCCATGATTTCCTTAATCTTTTTTGGATCTATAGCCACCCTCTTTTGAAAACATGAGACCCAAATATTGGATCTCCCTCTGGAAGAAGTCACATTTGTTATATTTAGCATAAATCTAATGATATCTTAGCACTTGTAGAACAAACCTAAGGTTATATTCATTCTCTTCCTTGGTTTTGGAATATACCAGGATATTATCAATGAACATAAGGACGAACTTGTCCAAATACTTGTTTAGAATGATGTTGATAAAAAACATAAAGATGGTTGGTGTGTTGGTAAGACAAAAAGGCACCAC